>JAWZYV010012801.1:0-157545 GCA_038373885.1 Cheiracanthium punctorium | reverse complement strand
AGGTATTTAAATTAAACTTCCAAGTTAATTACAAGAATTAAGAAAATAAATAATTAATGGTTAAAACAATTAAAATAAAAATTACTGCTTTTGATTTGTAAAAAAACATTATCCCCCAAAAACAATACAACAGCTTCGTCTCTTGAGATTTCGGTATAATCTTGAACATTAACATTTTTCTAAAGCCACCCAGGTGGTGTAGCTACTAAAGAACCATTCTATCACGCCTTGGGTCTGGGTTCGAAATCTTGCTTGGGCATGGATGTTAACTTGTCCATCTCTTCATAGGGGATAATACAGTCCGCCCACTGGGTGTCCCCATGATGAAATGGACAGTAATTCGGGCCTCTGTAGTGGCGAATGCTTGATGAGCAAGTATCCGCACATTAAAGGAGGGGAGAAAGAAAAAAAAGTTTTTATAAAAAAAAATGAAACTGGAATTTAAAAATTTCTAACGATTTTGGGGGCCCCTCATCAGTCGGGGCCCGGGGCAAACCGCCCCCCCCGTTAGTCCGCTACTGTATATAAGCTGTCTGTTAAAAGCACATTACTGTCTGATTGTGCTTGTGTGAATTTTGTACAGCTGATTGTTCGACGAAGTTCTAGAAGCAATAAAGCTTGTGTTCCATCCTGACAAGTGGACTAAAAAGTCCACTTGTCTGGATGGAACACATTATGTTACTAGGACTTTCTACACCAACAGGACTTTAGAACGACGATCCCAGAAACTAGCAGATTATTCTGCCACAATATGCACCAATGGAAGTGTAGAAAACTCTTTGTGTACTTTGCGTAGCACACTCTTATGTTACACATCTGCATGCAGTCCCACATAGGGGTGGCAATAGGTGCAGTCACACCCCCAAATTTAATAAGCATTTTATTTAGATTACATCATATCTCACAGCCGCAAATGAAAAACTGAAATGCTGCTACTGGTCCCACAGAATAAGCTATCAGTGTTCTGCAGTTGCGCAGGCAGAAATTTTTCATTGGGGGGGGGTTTACGACTACTGCAACTCGCGTAAATGCATACGTGTGGTGTGATAAGGGTTTTAAGAATGTACATTTTGTATGGCAAAAAATTTCTCGGGGGGGGGGGTGACCCCGCCCCCTATCCCCTCCCCTTGGCTATGCCACTAGTATTATGGTATAAAATAAAATATGAATTTCAATTTTTATTAAGAAACAAACTTCTATTTTTTTATTTAGAAATTTAAAGTTTTTTTTCAAAAACTATACAAGCCAGTTACTATTTAATTGTTTTGTTTGGTGGGGAATGAGTTGAAGGTTTTATGCAGGATGTCTGCAAATTCTAAACCAAATTTTAAAAATTATAGGTTCAAGTATATGAAAAGAAAACTCTAAATACTAAGGTGAGTAAGTACGTACATTTTCGTGGAAATTAGTGGAGGCCCATTGTGCTGAAACCACATAATGCTTTTCATTTCTGACCCCAAATTGCTATACAAAAAATGTTTTACAGAAATTTTATCTACCCTAAAATTTTGGCCTTGTAATAGACATTGTGAATGTATTACTATGGTGCATACTCTTCAATCCTTGCACACTGTTCGATATTGTTATTATTATTGAGAGGGGGTGCGACACTTATACATATTATCCCAATCTGATTTTAATAAGTAAACAAATGGATTTTTTTTTAATTAGCCCATTTATATTATAATTGAAATCTCTGTTATCATTAATGCCCTTATAATATAGCTACATGACTTTTTCAAACTGCATTTTATAAGAAATCTGTATTAGTAAATATAAAACTATGGTTTAAATGAGTTTTTTTTTAAATATAAACTTCTTTTTTAAAAACTCTGAAAAAAGCAGATTTTTGTTACATTTTGAGATTTAAATTGTTTCACAAATTATAGCAGCTTTTGATTCGGATATTACGTTGTATTTATAATCTTAAAATCAGAAAAAAATGGGAAAAATCAGAAGCATTTATAAATACAATAAATTATGCCTATGTCTACACTACATTACCTTAAAGTTGATACAGTACAGGACCAATTAACCGGAATCCAGAAAACCGGAAAAAGTAAAGATCGACCGGGAATAGTTTTTCTTCTATCCGATAGATGGCGCCACCAAATTTTCAACCAGAGAAACTTAATCATGTAGATCGGCAGTTTCTACGAGTGACGCAGCCAGCCCAACCAACCAACCGTAAAACTTCGCGGCACTTATATATACAGCTAACTTTTCTATTTTCAAAAGTGTCTCATCTGGATCTTGGAATCCGATCTAACGAATTATTTACAATTAATATATGATTTTAATCGGCGCCAAATTCGATGAGTGGTGTCGCCAGTTAAGATAGGAAAACTCGTTTTTTTTTTTTTTATTTAATCCAGTTAAAAGAGGGAACTATTTAACCCGCGTAAGGAAATACGGAAAATGATCTTGTTTCAACGGCGGTAAACAAGGCAGGGAGTAGGGATACAGTGCTGTAAATCCGTGACAAGATTTGTAGAAGTTACTTTATATCGTAAACCAGTTTGCTCGTAGACAGCTGGTGCGAAGCGCTTCTGCGTTCTGTCCAGAAAACTTAGGTTCTGTACCCGATGTAGCACTTTTGCGAGATGAGCTTTATGTTACTGTTTTTGTTTTATTTCATTTTAAAAAAATAATAACAGATTATTATATACTTTACTTATTTTTTCTGTAATTTATTTTGCTATAATTAATAATTAAAAATAGTTAACACTTTGAATTAAAAAAATAATTAATTTAAGTATTTTTTGGTAAAACTCCTTCCTAACTTTTTCTTTAAGTATTTCCTTTCCCTAGTATTTTGATAGCTATTTCTAATTAAATTAAGTCTTTATTTTTCTAATATTATTAATTCTATTTGGAAAATTCAATATGTAATTAATATTTCAATGAAATTTTTTTTCTCTTCAGAAACCTCACATTAATTAATTAATAATAATTCTTTTACTCTTCATGTATATATAAAATTTATTGAATTATAATTTTAAAACCAATATTTTTTCCAAATCTTAGGTTTTTCTCACTTTTATTTTGTATTCCTTTAATTACCAGATTTAAAATTTTGTTCAATACTTTTCAGATAGAAATTTGATTAATCTAAATTTATACATGCACTGTATTTTGTATTAGATATTTGAAGGACGGAGATGGCATCTAAAACAAGATGTTGTGTCCACCCGAGCCGAATTTATAAGATACTGAAGATGGTAGATAACTGAAATATAAATGTCCAGGTTTCTGGTCTACCGGATGGCTGATAATCTAAAAATTCCGAGTTTTGGACGTTTTTTCTCACGATGTAACGTAAATACGCTTCAGAAGCACTAAGAAAGTCAACCGCGCAAGACCCTTATTCTTAAACTGGTAGTTCATCTAAACGTTCTCTTAAAAAAATGAAATTATCAACTGATAAAAAAACAAACATAGTATGAAGTTAGTTTTCTAAAAAGCGACATAAAACCAATTATAAACAATATTTTGAGTAATTTTCTATTTTATTAATGATTATAGTCATTAATTAATTTAATCAACAATTTTGAGATGTATCATTAACTTAGTTAAAAACTTAGTGTATCATAATATAGTTAAAAATTTAACTTAGAGATAGCTTTAAACTGAAAGCAAACATTGCATTAATAGATTACATTGCATTAAAATAATAAAATGAGTAACTAGATTACATTCATTAAGAACGAGATTATTAAATTAATAATTTTAACGAAACTTAACTTACGGTTATCGTTAAACTGAATGCAAATTAATGAATCACAATGCATTAAAACAATAGAACCAATAGTTATATATTGTTGTTGTTATTCTAGAATTACGGCGATTATAGCTACACGTAGGCTCTAAGCCGAGACGTGGGGTCTTTCTAAGGGGTCCTAACCCGTATTTACGCTGTTTTGGAGGAAACCACGTGAAAACTCCGAACGATTAGGTCGGCGGACGCAACTTGGTTTCGAACCAGGTACCTTCCGTCTCCCAGTTCAGAGCGCTACGCGCTCGGCCACTGATGGGTTCCAATAGTTATATAATTATAGTAAAAAAGTTAACTTACGTTTAGCATTAAACTGAATGCAAATTTATGAAATAAAATCAAAGATGGTGGCAGGGATACTAATCTATACTCGACCCAAATTATAAATAGAAAATTACTCAAAAAATTATTGATTATAATCAGTATTATGTCTCTTATTATAAAATTCTAACAAAAATATGTCAATTTTCTGTTACATGTTACAAAAGAACTTGCTGTGACTTTTTTAATCAAATACTCTGATACTGCATGAAAACAAGTTTGTATATTTATTTACTTAACTTAGTGTCAAGCAAACTTCCAAAATTCGCCCTTGAAACTAATTTATTATCTTCTGACCATACCCTTAAAAAGTAATGATATCCACATGCAAAAACCCTTAACTGGTTAAAAATTTGTGACGCAGCATTTTACTTTATAGCTCTATGAATTTTAAATATGGGTCTTAAAAATAATGATATCAACTTTTGAGTGACGCCCTGCTGGGAATTTTAAAGACTTGTTTTTAAATTCCATTACAGTTACTTTCGTTTTATTTTCTAAAGAAGATTTACGCATTTAAGCAATGCTTTTAATTATGAAATACACTGTCAAATATATCACACTTTCACTTGAGTCTATATAATGTATTCAAATGAATTAATTTCAATAATTTAATTTATCTTTTGCGTCACGCTATCCAAAAGGGCAAGTAAAGTTTACGTAAATATTTAGTTAGCGTCATAGTAACCAAACTAAGTGCAATGTATATGAAAATTTTGCAATTGTAATACGTAGCAAAAGGGCAAGCAAAATGCGTCCGACGACCTAATCGTTCGGAGTTTCCGTGGTTTCCTCCAAAACAGCGTAAATACGGGTTAGGACCCCTTAGAAAGACCCCTACGGAGGGCACCCCACGTCTCGGCTTAGAGACGCAGCCAGCCCCAACCAACCAACCGTAAAATTTCGCGGAATTTATATATACAGCTAACTTTTCTATTTTCAAAAGTGTCTCATCTGGTTCTCGGAATCCGCTCTAACGAATTTTTTACAATTAATATATGAATTTAGTCGATGCCAAATTCGATGAGTGACGTCGCCGGTTAAGCTAGGAAAACTCGTTTTTTTTATTTAATCCAGTTCAAAGAGGGAACTATTTAACCCGCTTAAGGAAATTCGGAAAATGATCTCTTATTAAAGGCGGTAAACAAGGCAGGGAGTAGGAATACAGTGCTGTAGATCCGTGACAAGATTTGTACAAGTTACCTTATATCGTAAACCAGTGTGGTCCTAGACAGCTGGTACCTTTCGCTCCCTCTTCCTGAGCAAATGACTTGAGTTCTGTCCTCGACGTCGCTCTTTTGCGAGTTGAGCTTTGTGTTACTGTCGTTTTTCTTTTACTTCATTTTAAAAAATAACAGATTATATATACTTTACTTATTTTTTCTGTAATTTATTTTGCTATAATTAATAATTAAAAATAGTTAAGACTTTGAATTAAAAAAATAATTAATTTAAGTATTTTTTGGTAAAAATCCTTCCTAACTTTTTCTTTAAGTATTTCGTTTCCCTAGTATTCTGATAGCTATTTCTAATTAAATTGTCTTTATTTTTCTAATATTATTAATTCTATTTGGAAAATTCAATATGTAATTAATATTTCAATGAATTTTTTTTCTCTTCAGAAAGCTCGCGTAATTAATTATTAATAATTATTTAGTATTCAAAGGAAAATAAATAGTAGTTTTACATACTAACTAGTTTTAATAATAATTCTTTTACTCTTCATGTATATATAAAATTTATTGAATTATAATTTTAAAACCAATATTTTTTCCAAATCTTAGTTTTTCCCACTTTTATTTTGTATTCCTTTAAATACCAGATTTAAAATTTTGTTCAATACTTTCCAGATAGAAATTTGATTAATTAATCTAAATTTATGCATGCACTATATTTTGTGTTAGACATTTAAAGGCCGGAGATGGCATCTAAAACAAGATGTTGTGCCTACCCGAGCCGAGTTGATAAGATACTGAAGATGGTAGATAACTGAAGTATAAATGTCCAGGGTTCTGGTCTACCGGGTGGCTGATAATCTAAAAATTCGGAGTTTTGGACGTTTTTTTTCTCACGATGTAACGTAAATACGCTTCAGAAGCACTGAGAAAGTCAACCGCGCAAGACCCTTATTCTTAAACTGGTAGTTCATCTAAACGTACTCTAAAAAAGTGAAATTATCAACTGATAAAAAAACAAACAAACATAGTATGTAGTTTTCTAAAAAGCGGCATAAAACCAATTATAAACAATAATTTTTTGAGTAATTTTCTATTTTATTAATGATTATAGTCATTAATAAAAACTTAGTATATCATAATATAGTTAAAAATTTAACTTAGAGATAGCTTTAAACTGAAAGCAAACATTGCATTAAAATAATAGAACGAGTAACTAGATTATCATTAAGAACGAGATTATTAAATTAATACTTTTAACGAAACTTAACTTACGGTGATCGTTAAACTGAATGCAAATTAATGAATCACAATGCATTAAAACAATAGAACGAATAGTTATATATTGTTGTTGTTATTCTAGAATTACGGCAGATTATAGCTACACGTAGGCTCTCAGCCGAGACGTGGGGTGCCCTCCGTGGGGGTCTTTCTAAGGGGTCCTAACCCGTATTTACGCTGTTTTGGAGGAAACCACGGAAACTCCGAATGATTAGGTCGGCGGACGCAACCTGGTTTCGAACCAGGCACCTTCCGTCTCCCAGTTCAGAGCGCTATGCGCTCGGCCACTGATGGGGCCCAATAGTTATATAATTATAGTAAAAAAGTTAACTTACGTTTAGCATTAAACTGAATGCAAATTTATGAAATAAAATCAAAGGTGGTGGCAGGGATTCTAATCTGTACTCGACCCAAATTATAAATAGAAAATTACTCAAAAAATTATTGATTATAATCAGTATTATGTCTCTTATTATAAAATTCTAACAAAAATATGTCAATTTTCTGTTACATGTTACAAAAGAACTTGCTGTGACTTTTTTAATCAAATACTCTGATACTGCATGAAAACAGGTTTGTATATTTATTTACATAACTTAGTGTCAAGCAAACTTCCAAAATTCGCCCTTGAAACTAATTCATTATCGTCTGACCGTACCCTTAAAAAGTAATGATATCCCCATGCAAAAACCCTCAACTGGTTAAAATTTGTGACGCAGCATTTTACTTTATAGATCTATGAATTTTAAATACGGGTCTTAAAAATAATGATATCAAATTTTGGGTGACGCCCTGCTGAGAGTTTTAAAGATTTGTTTTTAAATTCCATTACAGTTACTTTCGTTTTATTTTCTAAAGAAGATGTACGCATTTAAGCAATGCTTTTAATTATGAAATACACTGTCAAATGTATCACACTTTCACCGAGTCTGTATAATATATTCAAATGAATTTATTTCAATAATTTAATTTATCTTTTGCGTCACGCTATCCAAAAGGCAAGTAAAATTTACGTAAATATTTAGTTAGTGTGCAAGTAAAATTTACGTAAATATTTAGTTAGTGTCATAGTTACCAAACTAAGTGCAATGTATATGAACACAGGATCAACATCAGCAGTGTTAACAATCAATACATAAGCGTCTATCACATTCTTTCACATTGTTGTACAAGTCTTTTTCAACGTGCTATAGGAAAAAGATCACAATTTTTACGTCGATGTCATACGACTTCGTCTTATAGAAAGGGGGCCTATTGCATGCGTATCTGCGATTTCCCTTCTGAGCATATCGTTGTCTCCCGGCACTGGTTTTTGAGCATCTCGTTGCGAACTGGAGTTTTGAACCCTGCTCTCAAACAGGGAAGAACTGTCTAAAAGGATTTTACAATTGAAGGAGGGAACACTTTTATTATTCGTTATCAAGTAGCAGGCAAGCAAGTAAGATTTTATTGGAAGGTGTTACATAATTGATGCTTACGGCATTATTTCGGAATGCTTTATTTTCCTTTATCCTCATTGAGTCTTTGCCAGTAGTAGTAGTCAACAATAAACATATACTGATTTGCAACTGAAGACTTGAAAGACATTTTGTACATCATGTGTTCCGAAATTTTAATGTTTAATTCACATTAAAAATTAAATTTAAATTTTTAACTAAAACAACATTAAAATCTTCTTTTTAACAAAGACTGATGAAAACTGAAAAATTCAAATTTTTACTGGCTCATTAAGGTGCATGTTTCGTTCACAATTCAAAACTTTTCCATTCTGTGTGCAAAAATAACTACAAAATTTTATTAATCATTATTTAAAACTTACATAATTTCACGTAGCAGTTAACAAGGGGGTGACTTTCATTACGTGCAGTAACCGAGATATATATATACATAAACAAGTTGCAAAACGTGTAGTAAGTTTTAAAATTTTTCTATACTTAACCCTTTAACGCTCAGTGTTCTCGTTCTAGGAACACCAATTTCTGACGTTGTGACTGTTGCCAGTCAGGAAGAATAGATTTGATTTCTATAAAAATAGTTACTGGTGACATAGCTCCACGAGAATCCTTTATTTTTTAGCACGTCATTTCCCGTAAAAAATTGTCACAATTATTTTTAACAGCACGGACATCTGCTGAAAAATGGAAGAACGCGAGAACAGCCGAATAGATTGCCCAATGCTAAAAAAAGGGCAGCCGTTGCCATCGCTCAACTTAACTACCAGCATCGCGTGCCACAGACCCTTTTTTCGACGCAGCTGGCTGTGCGCGGGCACAGCCAGCTGTCGTCATAAAAAGGGTCTCTAGATTTGTGGCACGCGATGAACGTTTCGATCGTCCGCCATCTTGCTGGTAGTTAAGTCGAGCAATGGCAGCGGCTGCCCTTTTTTCCGCATTGGGAAAGGGTTGCGCCTCAAAGGGTTAACCCACGACACAAGATTAAATTTCACCCTTCGAAAAATCCATTTGAAGAGATTTCGGCCGTGAAGAAAGACATAAAAAGTCCCTCTCGATAAAATGAATGAAGTGAAAAATTGCAGAGTTGCAATGAGTGGTGAAATGACACTTTTTTTTCTCTCTGTTCCGAGATATTGATGATAATGGAATAATGCAAATCACCGATTTTTTTTTCTTTTTTTCCTAAAAGGTTAGATCTCCCATGTGAGAAACGAAGCTAAAGGGGGAAGCCCAGGGACCCTGACATAATAAAGTCTGTTTAAGGGAATTCCTTTTGAAAAGCGATAGCCGTCACGAGACGTTTGAGCAACTTTAAAAACAAACCATTGATGTTAAACACTTCAAAAAAACTAATAATGCTTCTTCACCCAATGCTCTATGGACTAATAAATACTAACACTAAAGCTCTATGTCTTATGCAACTTTCAGAAAAAAAAATCATGAGTAGAAAAATCGCCTTTAAAAATGAGCCGAAGAGTACCCTGTTTAGGAAAATGTCGAAACTTAATATTTAGGATTTTTGTAACATCTAGTTGTGCACCCCCCCTTTCGGTTCCATTCGACTGGATAGTTTATCTACAGCACCGCCCAAAAGATTCGATTGGCCGAAATTCCTTAAAGCGTAGTTTAGAGGAATTGGGCTATTTCAAACGACTCGGATGTGATATATGCAGTTAAGAGTTACAAAATGAATTTCTCCATTAAAAAAAGTGTCTTTATGATTTATCGTTCCGCTTTAGGAACACTCAAAAGATTTCCAATACATTACGGTCAATGGCAATTTCAGGGGCATTCATCCCAGTGGTGTAGTCGAAGGGGGACGCCGTCCCCCTACTCTTTCACTTCAGCCCATACGTCCCCCCACTTTTTATTCTCAGGGGGGACGCTCATTTACAAGGTTTTTTTTTTTAATTCTGTGAAGAAATTAAATTTTCTTTTTGTTCGCGCGAGAGCAAGTACATCGGTATAAAAATCAAAAGGAAACTTTTGAGTGTTTGAATCGACTTTACAAATGGGATTGAAAGGGTTTCTTAAACACTTCAGTAGTGAAAACATATCCATGAGAATAGAACAGATTATAATCTTTCCGAACGCACTCTTGGTAAAAAAAATGTCTTTCTGAAAAAGTGACAAAAATCGGGGTAGCGAATAGTCACGTACCAATCCAAAATAAAATCTGTCACTTTGACATTGGATTGTTGCCTTACCATGGCTATAAAACTAGAAATAGTAGACGAGCTAAGTGTGAAGGTCGAGGGTTCGGGTCCCATTGCGCGTCCGTCGATCTAACCGTTCGGAGTTTTCCGTGGTTCTCTCCGAAACTTTGCCCAAATACGGCTTAGGACATTGGATTGTTGCCTCACCATGGCACAGTGGTTATAAAACTAGAAATGGTAGACGGGCTAAGTGTGAAGGTCCCGGTTTCGGGTCCCATTGCGCGTCTGTCGATCTAACCGTTCGGAGTTTTCCGTAGTTCTCTCCGAAACTTTGCCTAGATACAGGTTAGGACCCCTTAGAAAGACCTCCACGGAGGGCACCCCCTCTTGTGTTGTCTTTCTGACGAGGATTTATAACCGGGCTTCGAGCCAAGCACACAAATCCGCTATACGTGTTTACAATAACAACAACAACATTGAATTGTTGACAAATGTAAATGGAAAAAATTAAGTAGCTCCGATGGCGCGTCCGTAACAGTTCGGAGTTTTCCGTGGTTTTCTCCGAAACTTAGCGTGAATACGGGTTAGGACCCCTTACAAAAACCCCAACGGAGGGCACCACTCCCCCTTGTGCTGCTCTTTTGACGAGGATTTTAAGAGGGCTTCGAGCCAAGCACACAAATCCGATTACATGTTTGCAACAACAAATTAAGTAGCTTACACGGTTGATCCAAAAGACTTATTTTAGATTATTAACAAGTAATCAATAATTTAGCAGTGAGTTCAATTTAATTAATTAAGAAACAAATAATGGTTAAATTAGTTTTATTGGTTGTTTAAGGAATAATTACAATTAATGAATCCGATAAGTGTAGGTTAAATTTCGTGAAAAATGAGCGTCCCCCCACTTTTTTTCTTAGGACTACAACACTGATTCATCCATTTCAAGCACAATACCGTCCTACCATATACGTTAGGTAATGATCCCACCACGATCACGTGCCTTCCTCAACAACTACGCCAAAAGTCGCCAAGCTTGGTGACTTTTGGTGTACGTGTGTATTGTGGCGTTTTGGACTCGCCACAAGTGCTAAACAGGAAACACAAACAAAATTGAAGAGACTCGAGACAGGAGTTGAGGTTTTTGTTTAACGTTGATTATTAAAATACACATTTGCAAACATTGACTGCATTCTGCAGACTTAAATACAAGCATCAACTTTCGCTCTGGAATTCGGGAACTCTCGTCCCTCTGAGAGCCGGTCTCTGTTCGACCTCCTCGAACAGACTCCAAAACGACTCTGAAGCTCTCTGTCAGCCCCAGCCTAGGGTTTCCACATTCGTGTGGGGTCGGTCGGCAAAATCCAAAGGCCTCGCCTCCGATCTTCCTCCAAGCCCCCTGTGCGTTCGCACTCGTCGTGTGGGGTCGGTCGGCAAAATCAAAGGACCCCCTTTGCTCTTGGAATGTGCACTGGTCAAGTGTGCTTTCCGCATCGTGGGAAACGCATCGAGTCCTTGGTACATTTCTGGGGGGAGTAGTAACTTGTCACAACTCCCTCCCCCATGAAGACAAAAGTTTCGGCGATGAAGCGGAAACCTTTTGGCAAAACCAAATCCGTAAGTCCCTCTTGAGACAATTCCCCGAGAGGCACGTACGAATAAAAAAGAAAACGCCTTTTAGCAAGGCGGACAAAGCTTACATCTTAATTCACTATATACACACACAAAAAAACTTTCTTTTAGGTTTTAAACCTGAAACAGCACTCAGTGTTAAAATCCAGGGTGCCTTCCCAAATTCAAATACTATGATCTAATATTTACAATTCTCCTAGTAAAAAAAAACAAAACAAAAATACACACAAGCTATTCTGTAAACTAAACTTGAAAGGTGAAAACTTTGCAAACAGAGTTTTTCTCTGGTGGGACATCTCCTAGATTTCTTGATTTGTGAAATACTTAAAACTCTGCATTTTCATGAACTAAAACTTGAAGTCTTTCAATGGAAGTTCTAATAATCACATGTTTTTCCTTTTTTCTGGATCCGAAATAATTATATAACAATACTTCAAAATTAATTCTCTTACGGATAAAATTTCCAAAAGGGGTTGCAACAGCAGCGTACCGCTTGGCGCCTTTCTTTAGGGGCGATCCGTAATCGGTCTGTCTAACTTCACTCACCACAAAGTCCAAAAGTCTTTTAAATGTCTCCCTCGATATTTCGGTTTGCCTCGGTGATATGCGATAAGGTTTCGCTCTCATCAGCTCGGAATGCGTTACCTCTATATCCCTTTCGATCAGTGGCGTGATTCCCGGTTCTGAGAGCACTTTGCTACGACCCTGCAACGTACGCCCAAAAATCTCTATTTGCTCCGCAGTCAACTGCTTCTCAAGCGCGCCTTCTTTAAATATCTCCCGGAGATCAAATTGAATGGGGTTAGGTAAAGGGTATGGAATCTCGGCCTCTAGGACCACCTTAAACACTTTTTTCACAGCATTCGTATCATACTCCAATTTTCTTTTCCCTTGCTTTTCGGACATTTCCTCTGCTGCCAACGCCTGCCATTTTTTAAACCTATTTGTCAGGCTCAAAATATCCTCTACAACGTTTGTGTCTGATACAACTAGATCGAGACAATTTTCAACTACCGGAGTCTGCGGGGTGCGCAAGTCCCTTTCTTGGACCACATCTGCCGGACTAAACCCTCTACCTTCATGCGCCACTGTTGGAAGTGCAAACAAAGCCAGAGGCAAATGATGCTCCCCGTCCTCCACTGTCTCTAAACCTATAAATTCCGAAATTATCTGAACAACAGAATGAACTTTCTCAACTGTATCACTCAGTGGGGGGCACAACGAACTGCGGATGACGCGCATCCGGAACCTGTTAAGAAATCCTGAATTCAAAATACTAGCAACAGACTTCCCCAAGTCCCTTTGGACTTCTTTAGGAAAGCCCCTCCGTAAGAACACGGTATTTAACTCATTCCCAACATTCACTGACGTAATTTCCTGAATAGCCGTAGCTTCAGGGTTACTGGTAAGACAAATATAGCTTAGGATACATTTGTTATGTTTTGTGCCCATCGGTAAGGGACCCACCGTATCAGTGTCAGTTTTAGAGAAAATCTCTGTAATCCTAGGAATTAATTTCATTGGGATTCTTTCCCGGTCGTTATTTTTATCGAGCTCCTGATATTCCAAACCAGACCTTAAATATAATTCTATTTCCTGATAACATTGTGGCTCGAAAAATTGACGCAACCTATCCTTGGTTTTAGTAAATCCCAAAAGACCTGCTATGTCTTCGTGACCTAGCTCTTTAATTTTCTCCCGGTTCTTTTGAGAACCGCGAAACCGAAATTTGTTCACTCCCCACTTTAAATCTATCACCCGCACTACTTTTCCTGTCAAAACTTTCAATTCTGCACCCTTCTGGGCTTGATCCGCTACAGGATTAAGAACTTCGCAACTTTCTTGCTCTACTCCAAAATCAGGAGAAGGTACAATAGCTAGACTACTTTCTTCTCTTGGTTCAGCGGGGGGGAAACTCACGCTCTCTTCCTCTGATTCCGGAGGTAAATCCGCTACTGAAGGGGTGTCCGCTCTCTTGGGACTAAGCTCCTCTATTCTCTGACGGCTTTCCCGCTTCGCCTTGCTTCGCGTGATTGCGGTTATGAGATTTGGCTTATTACCATTATTAACTAATAGCTGAGCGGTTTTATTACCTAATAAATAATAACCTTGATCCAAATCATCCGTTTTTACCGCGACTTCAGTTATGACTTTGCCAAACTCGCCCTCTAGAGCGACCCTTGCTAGAGGCAAACACCTGCACTCCCTGTCTAAAGGTTGTCTGACCCAGACCACTTCTCCTGTAAAGTCCTCCGACTTAACCCAACTTTTAGCACACACATCGATTCCGCTCCCGCTATCACGTAAGCAGTCCCGTTCTATACCATTTACCTTAACCTTGCTCGTAACCGGCGTAAAACACTCGCTCAATACATTAAGGTTATTAACAACTTCACTTCGCCTTTTTGCCAATTGGGGACACACTGGCCTAATATGACCTTTTTGAGAACAATGAAAACATACTACCGGTTTTCTTTTGTCAAAACACTTATTCTCTGGTACAGTAGTTTCATTTTTCCGAAACTCTCTGTACCAAGTCTTTCTTCCCCGACTCTTGAGTCCCTCTTTTCCTTACCGAACTTGCCCTTTCTTTCCCATGTTCTTTCGTCTTTCTTTCTATAGTTTCGCCGTGCATTCTCAAAATGGTCAAGTTTCTCAGCCAAAACGGACGCTTTCTTAAACTCCTCCCACTGATCTAAATACTGCTCCCTGGCCTCTACTGGGGCTCTCTTTTTTAGTTGTTCTAACAACATTAATTCCTTTAATGCGTCAAAATCCGTTACCCCGGCCGATTCTAACCAGCTATTCAAATACCCTTTTAATTCGTATACAAGATCTGACCACAAAGCCCCGACCTTTCTCCCGTGCTCTTCGAATTTCGTCTTAAGGGCTACCGAGCTAAGTCTGAATCTTTTTAGCAACAATTTTTTGATGTGAGAAAAGTCATCGCTAACCTCCGCCGGCTCCTTCACAATAATTTCCGCGACATCCGCAGGTAATAGGGGAATCAATTGGGATACCCACATGTTTTCGGGTACTTTTTCTTTACCCGCCTGACGCTCAAAAATCATAAAAAATAGGGCGATGTCCAACACCTTGGGATCGAATTTGGGGACTAAATCTTTCAAACTGACGCGCCTCGTAGTTTCCTCGCTAATCACCGTGCTTATCGAGCTTACACTCGCGCTCTCAGCTGAATTACAAATTTTCAGTTTTTCAAGTTCATATGCGCGCTCTGCGGCTTTATCCATTCTCTCCTGCTCTGCTAATTTATCTAGCCGCGCTTGCTCTGCTAATTTATCTAGCCGCGCTTGCTCTGCCTGCTTAGCTATGCTTTCTTGCTCCTCTAAAATTCGCTCTAAAAAGGCTTTTGCCGTATCTTCGTCATAATCCGGAGATCCTTCTATAGCCCGAATAATGTTTTTCACAATATCTGAGTCGGATACCTCCACTTCAAATTCTGCTGCTAAGAGTAGCAGAACGTGCTTTCTTTGTTTTTTCATAAACGCCATTCTCAAGTAAATATTATGCCAAAATAAAGTAGTAGTAACAGTAACCAAAACAATACACTTTCAGAAAACCCCTTAATTCAGTTAACACAGTGCCCGAAATACCTATTTCCCTGCACTGACAAGAATTAATTTTACACTGGATTCTGAAACTGAGTGGCCCTATCACTATATACACTTAGGTTATTACAACACTAGATTTGCACTTTAGCATAAAACTACTACAGAATAAAGAAACAAATAAAAGCTAAGAATTTTACCCTGAGAACAATTAAACATGAATTCAAATTTACAATTCCTACACAGATAAGAAACAAATTTTCTAACTCTTTTTAATCCTTTAAAATACTCATAAACATTGTGCCTCTCGGAAAAAAAATCTCAAAATAGACTTACCCCTTTGGTCGACGTTCTCTCCGAAGTACATCAGGGACCATCCACTGAAGAAACCACAGGAAGAATTTCACAAATCTCTATCCCGCAGGACTCCGTCAATGTTTCCCGGAACTATTCACTGTTCCATAAGCACAAGCTGAGTGTTCTAAGCCCGTTTTACCATATTTCAGTCACAGATATGGTTCCACATTTCCCAATCTTACGGTAAGTTCAAAGTCACAGATCTCGTTCCACTTTTTCAATTTTCAGGTAAGTCACAGATCTAAATTATCATTTCTCGCTTCACGAAAATATGTCTCGAGTTATCTGTTCGATGGTTTATGAAGAAAAAACCAACATCCCACCGCTGCCACCATAAATAATATTAGTCTATTTAGCTGTGGCGTTTTGGACTCGCCACAAGTGCTAAACAGGAAACACAAACAAAATTGAAGAGACTCGAGACAGGAGTTGAGGTTTTTGTTTAACGTTGATTATTAAAATACACATTTACAAACATTGACTGCATTCTGCAGACTTAAATACAAGCATCAACTTCCGCTCTGGAATTCGGGAACTCTCGTCCCTCTGAGAGCCGATCTCTGTTCGACCTCCTCGAACAGTCTCCAAAACGACTCTGAAGCTCTCTGTCAGCGCCCAGCCTAGGGTTTCCACATTCGTGTGGGGTCGGTCGGCAAAATCCAAAGGCCTCGCCTCCGATCTTCCTCCAAGCCCCCTGTGCGTTCGCACTCGTCGTGTGGGGTCGGTCGGCAAAATCAAAGGACCCCCTTTGCTCTTGGAATGTGCACTGGTCAAGTGTGCTTTCCGCATCGTGGGAAACGCATCGAGTCCTTGGTACATTTCTGGGGGGAGTAGTAACTTGTCACAGTATGTATTTAACTCTCAAATCTCAAAAACTATTAGTCATAGAATGTGAAATTTCATATATAAGATTGTTGTAACATCTTGTTGTGCATCTCGATTTTTGGTTCCAATCTACTGGAGAGTTTATTTACAGGCCACCGAAAAGAATTTCAATACTTTAATGTCTATGGACATCTTCAAAAAAACACAACTGTAGACAGTCATTTTGGTCCATGCCCAAAATCTCGCCGTCTGTCGTTGACCTTAGCGAAATTTGCCGAAACATTGCCAAATTTGGCGATGTCTGTAATTTGGTCCATGCCCAAAATATCGCCATTTGTCATCGTTCTTGGCGAGTTTTGGCGAAAAATCACCAAATTTTTCGAGTCTCATTGTTTGGTCCATGCCCAAAATCTCGCCATTTGTTGTCGACCTTGGCGGGTTTTACCAAAATATCGCCAAATTCGGCGATAGTCAGTCATTTTGTCCATGTCCAAAATATCGCCATTTTTCATCGTCGTTCGCGAGTTTTGCCGAAATATCGCAAAATTTGGCGATAGTCAAGTCAGTCATATGGGTCAAGTCCGTTTGGTCCATGCTTAAAATCTCGCCACATGTCGTCGACCTTGGTGAGTTTCGCCGAAATATCGCCCAATTTGGCGCCAAAAATTATTTCATATTTTGTAAAACTCTAAAACTTTAACCCGTAGAATTTTGAACTTTTGTATTTAGAACTATTGTAATATGTAGCTGTTTTCAATATATTTTTGACTGCAATCGACTGGGAATTATTTACAGGGTCAGCCAAATGACTTTAAATACATTAAGGGGTATGGATGCATTCGATTCATTGAAAGTCTGTGGTCTATGACTACTTTGACTATCCCCAAAACCTCGCAAACTATCTCAAGCTTGTCGGCTTTTGGTGAAATATCGCCAAATAAAGTGTGAGAAGGAAATCTTTCAAACTGAACTCATATGGCGATATCGAAATATTTGCTAGAAATCGCTAAACCTTACTATTACTGATGTTTTATCTCTTTCAAACAAAATAAGTTTAGATGAAGTGTACCGAACAGTGGCTGTTCCAGGGGGGGGGGGGTTACGGGGGTCATGACCCCCCCAAAATGGTCTTCGACTAATGGGGCCTAGATTAACCATCCCTCCCTTTAAAAAAATCGGGTCCAAGTCGAGCTCGGGCAAGGGCCCAAAATAGGGGCCCAGATTAACCATCTCCCGCCCCGCCCCCCCCCCAAAAAAAGAGGGCCCAAGTCGAGCTTGGACAAGGGACCAAAATTCAGAAAAGCCTTGATCATGTGCATACATACCATATTGTGCTGCTGAAAGAGAATTTCTCTTTAAAAGACCATTGGTCTTGCTAGTTTATTTTATAATAATACTAAAATATGCACACAATATTCTATGTGCTCAGACGTTCCTCCTTGGCAGAAAAATATGCAGCCATTTTGTAAATATGTGCGCTAATCCATATCCATGGAGAGCAGGGGAAGGGGGAGTCACAACGAGCCTGATTAAGGTAAAGGTGGAAGGGATAGTTGCCCCAAACCCATAATAAAAGAAAACTCAAAATCAAAAAATAGTTTATAGAAAAATGTGTGAATTGTGTGTGCGTAATTTATTACTTTCGTATTCGAATCCCCCCCCCCCCCTTTCAAAAAGCCTTCCTCGTCTTGAATAGCAGTCTAAGGAGCACCTATGTTTGTAAATAATTAATTTATGGAATCCAAATCTACCGTAACTGCAAGAAGATCATAAAAATTATAGAGAAGGAAGGGGGGGGGGTCACGAGGGAAGGGATCATACTTAAACAGGGCCGGATTACCCATTGAGTATGCTTCCGCGTATGGGCTATGGGCTCCTAGGCGGCCTGCGACAGAGCCTTATTATCGCTTGGGCAAATCGGGACTTTGCCCAGGGCTCCCGGCTCGAAAGGGCCCCCAATTTCAAATATTGTTCTGAAATACACTTTTTATATCAAAATTTTATGAAAAATAAAACAAATTTCAAAGATGGGGGCCCCCAAATTCATCAATGCCCGGGGCCCCCATTGGTCATAATCAGGCTCTGGCTTGCGTTACAATTTAGAAGAATAAAATTATAATCAAACGTCATTAAAGCTATTTTAGTGTTAATATTGTTACAGCATTTGTAACTCCGAGAAAATAATTCTGATTAATTAGCTACTTTGTACACAATAAAAAATTTCCAGCATTGTTAGCCACCACACTTCTTAATTGAAATTTCAATGAATATGTGCTAGAAAGTTTGAAGCTGACTAATTTGCTCGAAGTTTTATGTGCACATTTCAGTGATGTCCTGCATTAGACAGATCATTGTGATATATTTTGAAATTCAATAAAGTAATGAGAATTTTTAGCACTACGTCTACTCGAAACTCGAAAGGGCTATGGTAATCATAAGAAGGCTTTTAAATAAAAAAACCTTCGTAACCCTGTCATCACACTCCATGATTATAAGCTTTTATTTATGAAATTTGTTCCATAGAAGAAATTGTTTTTCCCTTTGAAAATATCTGGAAGCAAGCAGCTCTGTAAAATTTAAATATGGGATGACACACTACACATTAGCGGCAAAAACCCTGTGTTCTGTAAAACATTTTTCTCTCCGTAAACTTATACTTCCTTTCAGTGTCCAAAAAAATTCTAAGGGAAATCGCATTTTCAACTAGCGCTAAGCAGGTGTTTTCCATTGACGAAACACCAATCCATTAATTAGTAGTGGCATATCTTTTTAAGTTTAAAGATGGGTATAGTGAGGGGGTCCAGAACGTCATAAATCCTTAGTAATGCTTGTTCCAGGCATGAGAGCTATTAGTTTACCAGGGAGTTGCCGACACCTCCAAAAGCCATTTTTCAGTTCCATTATGTGTTTCACAAATGAACAGCATGTGGATTTGTTTTGGAAAAGCAAATACTTCTAGCATCTGCTTTCTGGTGTAGAACTCTCGTTGGGAATCCAGAGGTAGCAGACATAAACTATTGTTCCATTTTAAACCCAGACAAAGTAAAAGGTTTAGTGTCGCCAATTTTGGATACAAGGAACTAAACTTGAAACATATGCGAAGATTGATTGGAAATATGAATAGTCGCCGGATTTTTCTTATGTGTCGGAGACAAAGCACAAACGGGACAACCAAGTCTGCATCTGCAAGACTCCAAAGTTGTTGGAAAACGCCAATCCGATGATTAAGCGAGCAGCTCCACCCGCAGCGGACAAGGAGAAAAGCGAAAAGGGGAAAAAACAATATAGCCCCCCCCCTGCCCTGAAGATCCGAAGAACTCCACACAGGTCTGTGGAGTGGAATATCCGGATGAGCAAATATTTTAAAAACCAGAAACATAGTGGACTATACTACCCCATGCAAAAACCCTCAACTGGTTAAAAATTTGTGACGCAACATTTTACTTTATAGATCTATGAATTTTAAATACGGGTTTTAAAAATAATGATATCAAATTTTGAGTGACGCCCTGCTGAGAATTTTAAAGATTTGTTTTTAAATTCCATTACAGTTACTTTCGTTTTATTTTCTAAAGAAGATGTACACATTTAAGCTATGCTTTTAATTATGAAATACACTGTCAAATATATCACACTTTCACTGAGACTGTATAATGTATTCTAATGAATTTATTTCAGTAATTTAATTTATCTTTTGCGTCACGCTATCCAAAAGGGCAAGCAAAATTTTCATATACATTGCACTTAGTTTGGTTACTATGACACTAACTAAATATTTACGTAAATTTTACTTGCCCTTTTGGAGAGCGTGACGCAAAAGATAAATTAAATTATTGAAATAAATTCGTTTGAATATATTATACAGACTCGGTGAAAGTGTGATATATTTGACAGTGTATTTCATAATTAAAAGCATTGCTTAAATGCGTACATCTTCTTTAGAAAATAAAACGAAAGTAACTGTAATGGAATTTAAAAACATATCTTTAAAATTCTCAGCAGGGCGTCACTCAAAATTTGATATCATTATTTTTAAGACCCGTATTTAAAATTCATAGATCTATAAAGTAAAATGCTGCGTCACAAATTTTTAACCAGTTGAGTGTTTTTGCATGGGGGTATCATTACTTTTTAAGGGTATGGTCAGAAGATAATAAATTAGTTTCAAGGGCGAATTTCGGAAGTTTGCTTGACACTAAGTTATGTAAATAAATATACAAACCTGTTTTCATGCAGTATCAGAGTATTTGATTAAAAAAGTCACAGCAAGTTCTTTTGTAACATGTAACAGAAAATTGACATATTTTTGTTAGAATTTTATAATAAGAGACTTAATACTGATTATAATCAATAATTTTTTGAGTAATTTTCTATTTATAATTTGGGTCGAGTACAGATTAGTATCCCTGCCACCACCTTTGACTTTATTTCATAAATTTGCATTCAGTTTAATGCTAATCGTAAGTTAACTTTTTTACTATAATTATATAACTATTGAGCCCCATCAGTGGCCGAGCGCATAGCGCTCTGAACTGGGAGACGGAAGGTGCCTGGTTCGAAACCAGGTTGCGTCCGCCGACCTAATCGTTCGGAGTTTCCGTGGTTTCCTCCAAAACAGCGTAAATACGGGTTAGGACCCCTTAGAAAGACCCCCACGGAGGGCACCTCACGTCTCGGCTTAGAGCCTACGTGTAGCTAATCGGCCGTAATTCAACAATATATAGCTATTGGTTCTATTGTTTTAATGCATTGTGATTCATTAATTTGCATTCAGTTTAACGATCACCGTAAGTTAAGTTTCGTTAAAATTATTAATTTAATAATCTCGTTCTTAATTAATGATAATCTAGTTACTCGTTCTATTATTTTAATGCAATGTAATCTATTAATGCAATGTTTGCTTTCAGTTTCAAGCTATTAAGTTTAAAGCATCAAAGTTAAATTTTTAATAAGTTAATGATACATCTCAAAATTGTTGATTAAATTAATTAATGACTATAATCATTAATAAAATAGAAAATTACTCAAAAAATTATTGTTTATAATTGGTTTTATGTCGCTTTTTAGAAAACTACATACTATGTTTGTTTGATTTTTTATCAGTTGATAATTTCATTTTTTTTAGAGAACGTTTAGATGAACTACCAGTTTAAGAATAAGGGTCTTGCGCGGTTGACTTTCTCGGTGCTTCTGAAGCGTATTTACGTTACATCGTGAGAAAAAACGTCCAAAACTCCGAATTTTTAGATTATCAGCCATCCGGTAGACCAGAACCCTGGACATTTATACTTCAGTTATCTACCATCTTCAGTATCTTATCAACTCGGCTCGGGTGGGCACAACATCTTGTTTTAGATGCCATCTCCGGCCTTCAAATGTCTAATACAAAATATAGTGCATGTATAAATTTAGATTAATTAATCAAATTTCTATCTGAAAAGTATTGAACAAAATTTTAAATCTGGTATTTAAAGGAATACAAAATAAAAGTGAGAAAAACCTAAGATTTGGAAAAAATATTGGTTTTAAAATTATAATTCAATAATTTCAATAAATTTTATATATATATGAAGAGTAAAAGAATTATTATTAAAACTAGTTAGTATGTAAAACTACTATTTATTTTCCTTTGAATACTAAATAATTATTATTAATTAATTATGTGAGCTTTCTGAAGAGAAAAAAATTCATTGAAATATTAATTACATATTGAATTTTCCAAATAGAATTAATAATATTAGAAAAATAAAGACTTAATTTAATTAGAAATAGCTATCAAAATACTAGGGAAACGAAATACTTAAAGAAAAAGTTAGGAAGGAGTTTTACCAAAAAATACTTAAATTAATTATTTTTTTAATTCAAAGTCTTAATTATTTTTAATTATTAATTATAGCAAAATAAATTACAGAAAAAATAAGTAAAGTATATAATAATCTGTTATTTTTTAAAATGAAGTAAAAGAAAAACGACAGTAACACAAAGCTCATCTCGCAAAAGTGCGACGTCGAGGACAGAACACAAGTCATTTGCTCAGGAAGAGGGAGCGAAAGGTACCAGCTGTCTACGACCAAACAGGTTTACGATATAAGGTAACTTGTACGGATCTACAGCACTGTATTCCTACTCCCTGCCTTGTTTACCGCCTTTAAAACGAGATCATTTTCTGTATTTCCTTACGCGGGTTAAATAGTTCCCTCTTTGAACTGGATTAAATAAAAAAAAACGAGTTTTCCTAGCTTAACCGGCGACGTCACTCATCGAATTTGGCACCGATTAAAATCATATATTAATTGTAAAAAATTCGTTAGAGCAGATTCCGAGATCCAGATGAGACACTTTTGAAAATGGAAAAGTTAGCTGTATATATAAGTGCCGCGAAATTTTACGGTTGGTTGGTTGGGGCTGGCTGCGTCACTAGTAGAACTGTCGTTCTACATGATAGAAGTGAAATAACTGATCGCTTACCTAACGAGATTACACAGGAAAGACTAAATGGTGAAAGATACGGTAAATACATATTTATATATATTATATTTTTATTTATTAAACAGATAAAATTTTCTGCTTTGATTAATTTTTTTAAAATAAAAAATGTATATTTTATATTATATCAGGTTGTAACGAAAGTTTTCCGCCAATTCTGTAGGAAAAACTAACTTCTAACTCCTTAGATAACTGTCGAGTGGTTAATTACTGATCTTCTTTCACAAGTTCTCGCTGGCTGGCCTAATCAACATCAATAGACCTGCACAGTGACACATGATACAACAATAGTACTTAAAGCAGTACACATAATTTGTTGGTATTTTGTAGCTGACTTTTTGCAACAGAACTGGAAATAAATGATGGTTCTAATCTGCTAGAGTGATAGTTCCATTTGAGATACCTTGTACTTAATGATAACTATATATTTATACAGATTTCACAACACAGTGTTATAAAGTAAGTCTCTTTCTTTCAAATGCCAAAAATCGTTTGGAAAAATATGAGCAAATACGCTAACGCGAACTGTGTACTGACGATGTTTGCGGTGGCGGGAAACTTTCGTTACAACCTAATAGTAATTTTTCAATGGCACTGAAAAACAAATGTTTTTAAAGTATTAATACGAGTCTGCTCCATATGCAAGACAATAGTTTATTATTAACTTAATTAAAAATAAAAATAATTTGATGAATATTTTAAATACATGAAGATAAATTATATTATGTGTAACTTTACAGTTTTAATTTTTTGAATAACTTTAAGATTTTTGAAAAGTAATTTCAAAGTAGGAGTTTCTAATTTTAAATTAAGAATTTTAAAATGACTGTATAATAACGTTAATTGTCACTATCATTTGTGAGCTTGGATATGAAATAACGTTTAAAAGTCTAATATGTAAATCAATTAAATTAAATGGATTTTATCTGATAATACTTGATCAACAAATATCATTTGTCCTAAATGTATTCCAAAACATTTTCAATGGAATTAAAATGTTAACGCGTACTTGGAGCTTAATTACTTATTTTTCAATATTTATCTTTCTTCTGAATCGATTTTTTTTCTCTGTGATACGTGTTTATAAAAAAAAATAATAATAATAATAATTCCTCACAAAGATTCTTAAGAAATATTCATGTTAAATTTAATATATATATATATATAATGCTAATGTTCGTTTGTAAAGACAGGGTTTTCTATATCACCACCAAATCGAATTAACTTCCCGTTGGGGTGGTAAATACCCCTTGGTCTCACGGTGAAAGTAAGGGAGTTTGGTCGCGGTGGGTATAAGTGGGTGGTTGTGGGTGGCGAAAATGTGAAAAAATATATATTTGTCCTTTTCTAGCTCATGAGAGCTTCTGAATTTCAACGCCAATAAAATACTAAAATTTAATGTTTATCGTCTGTTGCCACATCAGCAGGAAAACTGAATCTCAAGCAATTATCGTCTGCGAACCATTTTACCTGAAACACGATATTTCATTTCAATTTATTCAAATACACTCAGACAGGAGCGTAGCCAAAGGGGGGTTAGGGAGGTCATAACCCCCCCCCCCCCATGAGGAATTTTTTGCCATACAAAATGTATATTCTTCACTACATTGTTACACCCACGTGTACATATATATGAGTTGTAGTAGTCGTAACCCCCCCACCTCTATGAAAAATTTCTGGCTACGCCCCTGCACTCAGATAATAAATAGGGCAGTGAATAGTCATTAAACAAATTAAAGTTAGTTTGACAAGTGAAAAAAAACAAATTATTTGAATATTCTAGAGTGTTCTGGAACTAGCAATTTCGATGTGTTATGATATATAAACCGAAATTCAGTGACATTTCGTCAGTTTGATCGTGTTTGCAGTCGAGTGCAGATTAATTTCAATTAAGAGTGAACAGTAATTAAACAAATTCAAATCATTTTGACAAATGTAAAAGAACAAATTAGCCGAATATTCTAGAGCGTTCGTCAGTGACACCATAATAGCAATCAAGTGATTAATTTTGCGTAACTTTATTACATTACATGCACACAATGCCAAGGCATAAAAAAGTATTTACAAAACCTCAAATGGATTCTAAAAGAAGAAAAGTAGCACGTCAACTTGAAACAGAAGAACAAAGAGAGAAACGGCTTTCAAATATTCGTAAAGGAGTAAAGAAAGAATGGCTACTTTACGCAAAAAACGAGCTGCTACAAGTAAAATTGAGAATTTAGAACTTCAGGCGTTCCATCATGATTGCAAAAAACAATACAGTGAACATCCAAATATTGTCATCGGAAAAATGGATACGATATGCGAGTATTGTCAAGCACGGAAATTTAAAGGCGGAACTGCTTGTATGTGCTGTTAGAGTGATAAAGTCAATTTACCAGCATTAGATGTACCACCGCCACAATTACTCGCATATAGGACTGAAAAAACACCAGATTCCAATCATTTTCTACAAAATATATGTCGATACAACTGTTGTTTTCAAATGAATTCATTTGGAGCTTCATTAATATGCAAGGAAGAAAATTTCAGCCCGGTTTTTAAGGTTCAAGGCCAAATTTATCACCGAGTAGGCTCACTTCTGCCGGTGTCCAATGAAACTCCAAAATTTCTTCAAATATATTTTGTTGGTAACGAAGAACTTGAAACAGACCAACGTTGCTCTAACATTCGGGGACTACAACGAGATATTATTCAAAAATTACAACGTCTACTTCATAATCATAATCAACTAATCAATGTATTTAAGACTTCTCTAGACCAAATGGCTGCAGATAATTATAAGATCGTTATTCGAGCAGATAAAAGACCAGCCGGCCAACACGAAAGAAGGTTCAATGCACCTCAAACGAACGAAGTTGCCGTAGTAATTGTTGATAACGAATGTAGTCGTCGTGATATTATTATTCAACGTCGAAGTAATGAATTGCAACGTATTGCTGAAACACATCGTAGTTATGATGCACTACAGTATCCGCTAATTTTTGGCAAGGTTAGGATGGTTATCACTTCAATATTCAACAAATGGATCCAGCTACAGGTGTCGAAACTAAGCTATGCAAATTTATGCTTATCGAATTATGACTATAAATGATGAATATAACCATATTTTAAACTGTCGGCAGTTATTTCAACAGTTTATTGTAGACATGTATGCTAAAATTGAGTCGGAAAGATTAGAATTTATTCGCTATAATCAACGAAAGTTGCGTTCGGATGAATACATCCATTTGAGAAATGCAATGATAAATGATGGAAACGTCGATACCATGGGAAAATTAGACATCTTGCCATCGACATTTACTGGAAGTCTACGTCACATGCATCAATATGCTCAGGATGCGATAACTTATGTCAGGACAAGTAGTATTTATACCACGGATACATGTAATATCAAATAGATGGCCCTTTACTTTTAAACGCTTACAATTTCCCGGTGAAGTTGGCTTACAGCATGACTATCAACAAAGCACAGGGCCAAACATTCCAATACTGTGGCGTTGACTTGAAGAAACCATGCTTTGCACACGGCCAATTATACGTTGCATGCTCACGAGTAGGATCACCTCGAAATTTGTTCATTTACAGTCCGGACAATAAAACCATAAATGTAGTCTATAAGCAAGTACTGTAAAAAGAAATTTTAAAAAATGTAATAAAAACAAAAAGTGTAAATGTATAATATAATATGTAAATAAAACATAAATTTTCGATTTACTAAGATGTTTCTTATTTTAACTTATAATTATTTCAATTAGTTAAATAATTTAATATACTTTCTATACACCGCAAGTTTAATGGTCGAATAAGTCTCTCTCTAAGATAGAAATCTAAATTATCTACGTTAAAAAATGGATCCTTAAATATTTTTTATACCATTAAACATGGGGTGTATTTTAACCCGAGCAACGCCGGGTTTCGCTGCTAGTATTTCTATATAGTTTAATGTTTGATATATCTTTGATACCAGTAATCAATTTTATTTATTTGTGGCTTTGTGCGTGTTGGTGTGGAAGGATGGGGGATTAATATGCTTAATGATTTGGAATAATAACAATTACTGTTTTAAATTTTATGAGACATTTTTCCTCTGGAAAAATATTTTCAAAAGTTTCGTGCAGGATTAAAAGTACTGCCGACAATTTGAAAAAAAGTAATATAAAAAAAAATACTGGATAAAATTAATAAAAATTAGGTTGCTTTGAGTGGTTACGAAAAAATCTATTTTGAGAAAAATTCATTTAGTAACATGGTTGTCTAGTTGAAACAGGTGTCATTGTCTTCTTTTTAAAATGCCTATTTAAAAAATTATCTAACTTTCAGATTTATGCTTATTCCCCTTGGATGATTTAATTAACTTTTTGTAATATTAGTTTTTTTATTATGGGGTGTCCAACTTGTGATTTTCCACAGTCATGGTAATTTATCACTGTTCAATTTTTAATCTTTTACCTTTATTACTTTTTATGTGTACAACATTTTTACTCTTTCCTATTTCAAACAATTTTTTTTATGTATATTCTCCAATTGATTTGAAACAATAACAGTGGCCGAGTGCTTAAGACCATTGAAAGTAGTAGATGGCTAAAGTGTAGAGATCTAGGGTTCTGGGCTACCACGTTGCGGTCGATCTAACGGTCTAGAGTTTTGGGTGATTTTCTCTAGTTGTAACGTGATTATGCTCTCGAATGCCTTCAAAAGTCCACACCTAAAGCATAATCCCCTTTAGATATATAACTCTCGTGTAGCTTTGCCTTAATCAATAACCTAATCTTGTAGCAATAACCATTATTGTAACAATAAACTCTAATTTTACTCTGAAAAGGTATTTGCAAAGACTTAGATACCGGGAGACCGGGATAGGCCAAACCGGGGAGAGAGTGGGTACTCAGAGACCTGCATAGGCCAAAGCTGGGCCCGGATCCAGGCCCTTGGTCTTAAGGGAAGCCTAGTCTCATTCTCCACTCAACCTGAATAAGTGATGATCCGAATAATTTTAATCGTCAAATGTTATTTCCAGACACATTCTCAGAAAATTATCTGAAATGAAAAGACGAAATTTCGATTAAAAATTAAGGGGATGGTGGACATTAAAAAGTTTTTTTTTTAATTTAATAAGATAGGATTGTGAAATTTTGTATTTGAATATATTAAACAAAAAGCATTATAAACAACTGAAAAGAAATTAAAATAAATTTTAAAAATATTAGTAATTAATTAAAAATTAATTAATTTTTTAGGTTTGAAAAAATGCTCCATGCGTTTTAATTTTAACTATTTTTAGTAATTTTGTTTTATAATAGCATAAAAAAATATTTTAAAAAAGTCTGTGAATCGGTTTTTGACTCGACCGAGTAGTTAATTTTTTAGAAATATTTTCATGGATATATACCAAACTTTCCCGAAATTTTTCAGTTTTCGTAAATAAAAGTGAAATTTCATAATCGAAATTTTGACCCTATTTAAAAAGGATACATGTAAACTACATGTTGCTTATTGTAATATATGAGAAGAATGTTTGTAGTAAATTTTGTACAATTCCAACCAAAATTAAGTCGCATGGAGCATTTTGAAGGCAAGAAAATCACAAAAAACTTGATTTGGAAAAAATACAGTTTAAAGTGTAATTTTCCATTTACCTTTAATACCGTCTCTTCTGAATAATTTTATTTACGATTTTACCTTAACAAAAGATATTTTTAAAATAATTTCATTCGAATATCAGCTTATTTTGTAAAACGTTCAATAAAAATTGTGGCGTATTTATTGACGTGTTTGTTTGCATTTTTGTGGACATTTAACTGTCCCTTTTAATTTTTTCAAACCCTAATATCTTTTTAAAAAAAGCCGTAGACATACGCGGTATTTTCTCCATGGTTCAGCTTTAACTGTAGAATATTAGTATGTAAAAAAGAAAAAACACACTTTTTGGGGCCAATTATAATGATTTGGGTGTCCACCATGCCCTTAATTTTATTATGGATTGTGCTTTTGTTGAATACATGTATCTGCAATGAATTCAATAAAAATCTCGCAGTTGGGGCCAGAGCCGAAGCTAGGGGCTGGCGAGGTTTGCCCCCCCCCCCCCGGAATGCAAGCGGAAAAAGGGGCGCACGCTCAGCTAGAACACGAGAAGTTTAAATATAATTTTATTGTTTTTGTTTTTCATTTTTGAAAGCACTTTTGTAGGGGAGGATAGATAGAATCTTAGAAAAGTACAATGATTTAGGGTTGGGGCCTACATTTGCATAAGGGTCCAGGGCCTCAAGAAGTCTTCAGACGACCCTCGTCATTCGGAGTGACCCCCCTAAACTGACAGTCTGGAACCGCCCCTGGTGCCGAAAATATTTTTGATTTAATAGACGTGCAAGGAAGTCATGTGTTGTCCATATCAGATTTTTTTTTTTTCATAGCAGCCAATCACCGTCCCCAAATGAACGTTAGCGTGTCCTGGGAAAAGTGTTACCGGACTGGTTGCTATAATGGGACGTATAGTGCATTAACGTAGTACAAGATGTTACAGACTCTGAAAAAAGGTTTAAGATTAATTTTTTTTTTTTCGAATTTTGCATATTTCCATCGATTCAGTAGGTGAACGCTTCGATTTGTTGGAAAGCTGTTTCTCAATATTCAGTTTCTTACTAACGTTTAACTCTGAAGATAGTGACAATTTGAAAAAAAAAGCTGTATGGATTTGGATATTAAACTTCAAATAAATAAAGATGGAAAAATAGAAAGGGACTCAGACAGTTTAGAATTGCACAGTGAACTTATGTTTTCGAGATCTTTTTCCAAATATTTGCCGGTTAAAGCCATTTGAAATTTTGAATCATATATTAAGTCAAGATTTAACATCATATTTTCCCAATTTATGTATAGCACTCAGAATATTTTTGACTATACCAATCAGTGTTGCTTCAGGTGAAATAAGCTTTTCAAAATTGAGTTTCATTAAAAATTACTTAAGATCTACAATCTCACAAGAAAGGCTTACGAATTTGGCTATTATTTCAATTGAAAGTGACATCTGTGAGGTGATAGACATTTCAGGTGTTATAGATGAATTTGCCTGTCTTAAAGCTCGAAAAATATTGTTATAATTTTTTGAAAGATCTGAAATATTTATTGTAGTTGTAGATTGTACTTTTCTGAAAATAAAATACGAACTTTAACTTGATTTTCATCCATTCCATACATTTTTAAAAAAGTGTTTGTTAGTAATTTATTTAAACATTTTATTGGTTTGTAAGAAAAAGGGCTGCCAATTTTAATTTGCACGTGGGCGGCCGAAGGTCTAGGATCGGCACTGAATAGATGACAGCACCAAACATAATGAAGACTTCAAGACATTTTATGCTTTTTTTTTTTTTTTTTTTTTTTCACAGTTTTTATTTATTTTACTCAAAGAAGGTTTTATATTCACTGCATCAAATCCCAAAGATGTATGTGCACTTTTGAGGCAGATGGATACGATATTTTCGTCCGCCACCGCTTTGTAGTGGCAGTTCCTTTTGCATTGCGTAATCTGTTTCGGGGTGGGTTTGCTTGCCAATTCAATTCTGGTGAATTGAAGTTTGCAATTTCATTATAATACTAAAACCAGAAACATTATTCTTGTTAATGGACTAGTGTCAGACAGGTTCTAACATTTAAAAAAAAAAGCATAATTATATATAATTTTTTTAAACAGTCTTTTAGTGGTGGCATCTCCAGCAGACAATCACTTCAAAAACAAAACAAAGGAATCTATCAAGGCAAAAGGGCAAAAGCAGATGAAAAGATCATATCCACCTGCGTCAAAAGCGCATACACATTTGCAGAATCCGAAGCAGGCCAGAACGTTTGCTGTTAAAATGAAAGAGCGAAAAATGTAAGGGTAAGTATACACTTGCGAGAAAGACCAATGGCGAGCGGTTCGTGCGTGCTCGGGCTGCCGTCTACACTTGACAGACGGACTCCGAGATTTGCCTGATCCATCCTGCTCGCGAACGAGCTAGAGACCACTTCGGAGAAGGGCTGGGTCATTCGTTTGAGGGATAGCTTGTCACCCCCATGCTCGTGAGCTTGTGTCCTGCTTGTCACCCCCATGCTCGACCCCTCCATGCCCCATTGCTCGTGACCACTCGTGACGTCACCGCCTCCCTCCGGATGGGAGAGAAAGAAATTTTTACACAACGCGTCCGTACTTACGAGAAGTAGACGAGAGTTTTTTCTTTTTTGGGTATTATTGATTCGCCAATAAGTAATTTCTGTTAGCATGTCACTGGCCAATGCCATAGATTTTCAGTCCTAAAAATTGATTTTTTCAAACAATAATAAACTTTTTAAACGGGTTGTTTTATTATTGAAAGAATAGGAAAAAATTGTGAACGGCAAATAAGAACTTTTTAAGCGGGAATTTCTTAAATGGGTTTTACTGTATATTTTTTAACATTTAATTTCTGGTAAATTTTATTTACAATTTCCCTCCATGTTTATTTTTTGTATGGTTGTGCTTCTGTTCTTAAAAACGGGTACATTTTGCAGTTTACTGTAAATTGTTTTATTATCTATGTGTACAGCTGAGGAAAAAACAGTCCCACTTGCTCTTTATTTCGCCGTCGTTCGTCGTACAGCAAATTTATATATGCCATTCGTTGGCAAATAACGCGTACTTTAATTTACAATTAATTTAATTTGCATAAGGGGCCGTCTTCATATTTAATTCTGCATCAACTTCGTTTTTCTCAATGTCAACGCCATAGTTTGACTTTATTAAACGAAAGAAAACCTTCAAATTACCCTAAATGTAAATTTTCACCAATTTTATACGATAATTTCCGGAGATATTGCGAATTAATTTTTGCGCGTTTTTAAGGGACTTTCTGCAAATTAAAAAACGCTATTTGTAGGTTCCGAACTTTTCGCTTTTCATTAATTTCGCTCGCGAGAATTAAAAGAAATTAATATTATTTCAAGGAAAATATTGTCTCCATCTCTCTTAAAGTTTTTTGTTCTGAGAATATCAAGGGTAGAATAGAATATTTAGTCTGTGGTCCAAATGACCCTTGAGTTCATAACTTCCTTGGTTCGTACACATGATTTAAGGGAAAAATGCAAAATGACTGCTCACGATTTTGAAAATCTTTGTAATTTTGAAACTGTTATTGAGTATTTCCGTTGATGGTTCTTTTAGACAGGTGAAATGTTGGCAGGAGTTAAGAGGCTGCTCTCTGCTCTTCGAATGTAGGAAAAAACGCGAACGGAAAAAACGCCAAACGGTAAAAACGCGAACGGAAAAAACGCCAAACGGAAAAAACGCGAACGGTAAAAACGCGAACCGGAAAAAACGCGAACCAGAAAAAAAAGAATATCCCCCCCCCCTCAGAATAATAATTTTTATTTAAATATTGACATGAACTTATTCTGTTTTTGTAGTCAATACGATAATGATATTTAATCAAATATTGGCATTGCCCCAAAATTCTTTTGTTTTAGAAGTAAAGGAGCCACTTTTTATATTTTGAGAACACATCTCTTCATATTAATCAGGGAAATTTACAATATTAAATAAAAAGGAATTAATTGCTTTTAGCTAGTCAAGGTACTTCTCAAGGTCATGAAAGCCGTGTCCCTTCCAAGAAAGAAATAGGGGAGATTCCCCGGACAATGGGGACTATATGTTGGGAGATAGCGTACCGGAAAATGCCTAAGGCAACATGAACAAACAGATTTTTTTGGAGATTGAGGTTCCTTTTCCACAAAGAATCGTACATGTACTGCACAAATTTTACATTCAAGAATATTATATCCAGAAAAACATTTAAAAGCTGTGCGGTAATAAATATATTTTATCACAGTTTTAAAAATTAATTTTTTATATCAATTATTCTGTTGAGAAAGATACAATCATTGTATTGAGATTTTTTTTTTTTAAACAAAATATTCAAATTATTTAAAAGGGAATTTTTACCGTTAAATAGAAACTCAATTGATTTCAAACGATTTATTTAAATTTGAATGAAATTTAAACTCGTAATCATTTCATTTTTCCCCGCTAGAGTATTTAAATCATTTTTATTTCCTAGTTTTATGTGATCTAAATAGTAATAAATTATATAAATGACATTAAAACATATACAAATTAAAATAAATATTTAGTAAATTAGAGCCATGTGCCTTTAATTAACTGAAATTGATCACAATTTTTTTTAAAGAATGGGGGGGGGGGGAGTGTTTGCCTTTACACCTTCTCACCTTTAAAAGGGGAGACTTTAAAAATGCACGAGATTTAAAAATTCTCCTGAACATAATAAAATAGAGGAATAGTTTAATTAATGAATTATTAATTTACCAAGTTTAATTAATTAATTACTAATTTAACAAACTGAATGTTCAATTTGTTTGTATTCTTAGGTCAAGGACCAGAACTAGTCATTCCGCAACAAATTGTAGCAGTTGCGAAAATTTTAAGTACCATCTCTCACCTACCAAGACCACCTTAAAAAAAGAATATCCTATCGCACCGTTTTAACATGCGCGTTCTCTGCAATAAATTCTGACCTTCAGTTTATACCTTACCAACCATGGCTTATGTTTACTAGCTTTCTTTTTATAAGTGCAAGATTTTATTTTGATTCATCATAATTCATTCTGATTCATCATGTTAGCTTTTCGGTTTTAAATTATTAGAATAATGAATGATTTATCAGTATATATTTATGTATACATATTTTTGTTTTTTAAAATATTCATTTTAAGCATGAATACTCTTATTTTAAAAATGCTTTTTTTAATGAAGTTATGGTATTAATAAGTCAACAACTAATAAAAACAGCTTAAAATAAACTCTTCAAATTAAATGTTAGTGTAATTGTAACTTTTCAAACAAATTTTAATTTCTAAATGCTAAAAACCCCTTTTTACAGGAAACTTTTTAAAAATGATTTAAAACTTATTTCTTAAAATATAAAATATTGGCTATTTATAACACTGATTAAAATTAATGGTTAATTAGTTTTGTTAGAATAGTTTTAATAATTATATTTTTGCTATTATTGATATAGCAAAGCTTATTGCCCCTCACCAACTTTAATTAAACATATCTGTAAGCCTTCTTAGAAGAAAGAGGGCTGTATAAAAAATACATGTTTCTATTTATTTACATTTAATATTCAGAAAATTTTATTTGATACCATAAAATAACTATGTAATTTATTCTATATGTCTATGATCAACATTTAAAGAAGGAAACTCTATAGATCAGGGTTTTTAGGACAACCTCGATAACAGTGTTTGGAAGTGATTATGATTTTTATTTAATACTAGCTGACCCGGCAAACGTTGTTTTGCCATATAAATTATTCCTAGGATTATTTTAGTAGAAAGAAATGACTAACATATTGTAAGTTTGTAAGGATGTGGTATATGAGTGGAAGAGGCATGGAGCGCTGTGATCTATGCTGGAATATAAAAATAACACAATACCAAGCATTTATATTTTTAATTCATTGTAATTTATTCTTTCAATTTATATATATCGCAAATTACAATAATTTTACTAAAAAATAATATCAATCCCTTAACGCAATAGAGTATACAATATTTTTTGTTATCCCATTTTTAGATAACACAAACAAACTGGATGCCCACAGTATGGTTTGCCCGCTCGAGAGCATGCCACGTATAACTGTCCGTGTGAAAAACATGGTGTGCTCAAATCTAATCCACAAACAGACATAGTTTGGCCTTGAGACTTATTGATAGTCATTCCATAAAAAATTTTGCCCCCCCCCCTATAAAAAAGGATGAAAATCTGAAACACTTTCAGATTTTAAATACGCACTATAGTGCTATATATTAAAATCGTATCATAATTTATGCGTCGTCCCTATTTTTCGTCCTTATTCCATTAAGTTGGAAAGTGTTATCATTATTCATGACTGTGCTGTATTTTTCTTTCTTATTTCATAAAACCCATCTTTGGAATCGAAATCTATCTTAAAATCGCCTACTAAAACTATTTTACAATCTTCGCCAAGTATATCACAACTATACTTCACCGTTTTATATATTGTTTCCTACTTTAACGCCTCGACTCTGGCCAAGGAGGCGATGATTAAACATAAGCAGTTACCATGACGATTTTTTGCATTTATGTAGAAATCGTAATTTAGAATTAAAATGGCAATTTGGAACAAAATGTAAGTACAGCATGCCGTTACATTTTTATTTATTTTGGATTACCAATTAATGTAGTTTTAATAATTAAATGTCTTCAAATTCCTTAACTGGCGCGTTTATCGCTAGTTTGTTTACTTTAGTTATCACCTAGTTCTTTTGGGTACTTACGTTTGGTACTTACGTATTATCCCGGCGGTCACTTCCGCCAAACTACTTTTTCGTAGATTTTAAATACGTTGCCTATCGTATTCCAAACCATCAACAATTTCATGTGCCCGGCATTTATCTTGGTGAAAAATTGCTTGTCTTGGCGGACCGCCGGTATAATACGTAAGTACCGTTGAAACTTGTGCATAACTCCCAGAGACCCATGACTGCAAAGCTCGTCAAAGTACGGGGATTTTTTAGGTTGGCGAGAGTGGGGGCGTTAAAATAGGAATCAACTCTTTCTTTCTTGTACCATAAAACACATCTTTGGAATCGAAATCTATCTTAAAATCGCCTACTGAAACTGTTTTACAATCTTCGCCAGGCATATTCTTCCTGTAGGCATATTCCAACTATACCGCAAAGACATTTTAAATGCTGTTTGGAATGGGCATCATAATCCATGAGTGTACCGTGTTTTCCTTTCTTGTTCCACAGAGCACATCTTCGGGATAGAAATCTATATTAAAATGGCCTAATAAAACTTTTACAATATATACGCCAGGTGTTTTCTAACTATACGCGAAATATATTTATAATAAATTGTCACGTTTTGGCACCACATTTAGCGATAAATTATGAAAAATTGCAAACCTTGTGCGACTTTCAACAGTTTATTAACGCCCCCCCCCCTCTCCACATTATCTGGCAAACACATTTGAAAAGTGACTCGACACGCTAATGTCAACACAGAAATCCTGATTGAAATTAATAGCACTCTGGGGCTAAACATTTTGTGGTGGACCGCCCTTACGACTTAGGGGTATGAGACATAGTTAAAAACCTATTCTCAGACCTAACGAATATACATAGAAAATTTCATTAAAATTGGTCTAGTGGTTTCGGAGGAGTTAGGTGGCTAACACTGTGACAGGAGAATTTTATATATTAGACTAGGGAGAGCGCTGTGAACGATGCTGGAATATAAAAATAACACAATACCAAACATTTATATTTTTAATTTATTGTAATTTATTCTTTAAATTTATATATATAGCTAATTACAATAATTTTACTAAAAAATAATATCAATCCCTTAACGCAATAGAGTGTACAATATTTTTGTTATCCCATCTTTAGATAACACAAACAAACTGGATGCCCACTGTATGGTTTGCCCACTGGAGAGCATGCCACGTATAACTAACTGTCCGTGTGAAAAACAGGGCGTGCTCAAATCTAATCCACAAACAGACATAGTTTGGCCTTGAGACTTATTGATAGTCATTCCATAAAACATTTTGCCCCCCCCCCCCCCCAAAAAAAAAGTATGAAAATCTGAAACACTTTCAGGTTTTAAATACGCACTATAGTGCTATATATTAAAATCGTATCATAATTTATGCGTCGTCCCTATTTTTCGTCCTTATTCCATTAAGTTGGAAAGTGTTATCATTATTCATGACTGTGCTGTATTTTTTCTTCCTTATTTTATAAAACCCATCTTTGGAATCGAAATCTATCTTAAAATCGCCTACTAAAACTATTTTATAATCTTCGCCAAGTATATCACAACTATATACTTCACCGTTTTATATATTGTTTCCTTCTTTAACGCCTCGACTCTCACCAATGAAGCGATGATTAAACATATGCAGTTACCATGACGACTTTTTGCATTTATGTAGAAATCGTAATTTAGAATTAAAATGGCGATTTGGAACAACATGTAAGTACAGCATTCCGTTACATTTTTATTTATTTTGGATTACCAATTAATGTAGTTTTAATAATTAAATGTCTTCAAATTCCTTAACTGGCGCGTTTATCGCTAGTTTGTTTACTTTAGTTATCACCTAGTTTTTTTGGGTGCGTTGAAACGGTATTTACGTATTATCCCGGCGGTCATTTCCGCCAAACTACTTTTTCGTAGATTTTAAATACGTTGCCAATCGTATTCCAAACCATCAACAATTTCATGTGCCCGGCATTTATCTTAGTGAAAAATTGCTTGTCTTGGCGGACCGCCGGGTTAATACGTAAGTACTGTTGAAACTTGAGCATAACTCCCAGAGACCCATGACTGCAAAGCTCGCCAAAGTACGGAGATTTTTTAGGTTGGCGAGAGTGGGGGCGTTAAAATAGGAATCAACTCTTTCTTGTACCATAAAACACATCTTTGGAATCGAAATCTATCTTAAAATCGCCTACTGAAACTGTTTTACAATCTTCGCCAGGCATATTCTTCCTGTAGGCATATTCCAACTATACCGCAAAGACATTTTAAATGCTGTTTGGAATGGGCATCATAATCCATGAGTGTACCGTGTTTTCCTTTCTTGTTCCACAGAGCACTTCTTCGGAATAGAAATCTATATTAAAATCGCCTAATAAAACTCTTTTACAATATACGCCAGGCGTTTTCTAACTATACGCGAAATATATTTATAATAAATTGTCGCGTTTTGGCACCACATTTAGCGATCAATTATCAAAAATTGCAAACTTTGTGCGACTTTCAAGATTTTATTAACTCCCCCCCCTCTCCACATTATCTGGCAAACACATTTGAAAAGTGATTCGACACGCTAATGTCTACACAGAAATCTTGATTGAAATTAATAGCACTCGGGGGCTAAACATTTTGGGGTGGACCGCCCTTATGACTTAGGGGTATGAGACATAGTTATAAACCTATTCTATGACCTAACGAATATACATAGAAAGTTTCATTAATATTGGTCGAGTGGTTTCGGAGGAGTTAGGTGACTAACACTGTGACAGGAGAATTTTATATATTAGATTAAATATATTAAACTTTTTACTTTCACTGTAAATTATCATGAAAGTTATTTATGTTTTGTGGCAGATCTACACAAGCAGGCGCGTAGCCAGGAAAATTTTTCGGGGGGGGCGGGGATATGAACTTATATGTGTATAAATAGACTGAATTTCATCACTAATCCAAAAATTTCGGGGGGGGGGATATATCCCGATATCTCCCCCCCCTGGCTACGCCCCTGTACACAAGGATTGTTTGCCAAGAGAGGACAGCTCGCGTCACTGAATGTGTCGCTTAGAACTACATATACGTCCTTCCCCTAATTTCCCGCCACAATTTGGAACCTCATCAGAAGGTGGGGGACTTCTGAATATTGGCACCCCTCAGAAACTGCTAGCGACCGCCGAGAGGACTTTCGGAACCACGGATTTAACGTGCACGTACGCCGCATGTACACGGTGGTCTTAAGTGGTACTCCGGTATCGAAGCCACAACCTTCCGGTTACGAGTCCAACGCCTTAATCACTGGGCTACCAAGGCCCCTTCTACACAAGGATTGACTGCTTATTTTAAACATGCCTTGGGTGGAGGACTTTTTGAGGGGTCCTAACCCGAATTCACATTACAGATGGAGAAAATGGCCGCGCGGTAAGCCAGAACCCTATACCTATACATTAGCCTTTTACTAATTGTGATGAAATTAGTAAAAATTATTTATTCTACAATGTAAAAGGTACTTGATTAAATTTTTTAAAAATTTTTATTAGATAAATTTATATCTTAAAGCTCTCTTCTTTATAAAACTTACAGGTTATTAAACTTTTAAGATAAACTGAAAAAAAACTTGCTGAAATACGCAAGACTGATAAAGTATAAATATTTAGAAGGATAACTTATCAAATATTGAACTATTCATATATGAATAAAATACTGCAAGAAAAAAAAAATGATGCAATAAATCTATTATAACAATTAATATAACTTGATGTAAAACTGTGAGATTATTATTAAGAAAAGGGAAAATACTATTCACTTTCGCTCAACGAATAAAACATTTTTGCATAAAATACTTTGTATTGCATTAAAAATAAAAATAAATAAATAAATATTTTAAAGAAAACCTAGTATTTAGAAAGAATTTAAAACCACAACCTATTGAAAAAAAAAACAAATAAAGAAAAACAAATATTCTCTCAAGTCACAGACTGAAGTTTCTTTTTGCATTTTTAAGTGGAACGGTTAAAACGACCCTTCAAACAAATGTTTAAAATAAATAGATTTGGGGACAGAGGGGACACTCCCCCTCCCTGTAACCCCCTCTCCCGATTGTGATAGTTCATATGTACAATATGCTTAGAAAACCTGATAACAATAGCTTTTTTAGACAAGGATTATCACCGCTCCCAGACCAACTGAAAATTTGGAGGGTCACATGTCGAATTTAAGAGCAGAAAAATGAAATTTGTTTTAAATTTTAAAACAAACGTCCGTTTAAAAATTTTTAGACAAAGTGAGAGGAAAGGGGGATACAGCCACCTTTCCTCTCACAGGGGGGGTCATGCCCCCCCTGTGTCCCCCCTCTTCGACCCTACGCCTATGGTTTATATGCATAGTACTCTTAGGAAAACCTATTAACAATAGCTTCCTAAGGAAGGCTCATCACTGCTCCAGACCTACTGAAATTTTGGGGGTGCACAGGAAACGTTTGAGGGGGTCAAATATTGAATTTTAGAGCAGAAAAGAAAAGTTTCTTTAATATTTCAAACATGTTTATTTTTTTTTAAATTGACGAAATTGTTCGGAGGGAGCACAGGGGGACAGTGACCCCCTGTGCCCCCCCCCACCCCAACCGGCGCTACGCCTATAGTTCATGTGTTGAATGAATCATGTTGGCGTTTTTGCCTTTCGCGTTTTTTCCGTTTGGCGTTTTTTCCGTTCGCGTTTTTACCGTTCGCGCCGGTTGGCGTTTTTTCCGTGGGCGTTTTTACCGTTCGCGTTTTTTCCGCACACCCTGCTCTTCTGACTACAAGCTTGAATATTACTCAGCTATTGGTCGAACTTGAAGAATGATTTCCTGATAGAAAATTTAATTGTTTGAATTTCATGTAAAAAACGCAATTACTTTTTGCCGACCCAATATTATCACCGTGCTTGTTATTTCACTTTCTTCATTTAATACTATCGTCTGCAAAGTGCAATATTCTTAAGACTTTTGGCGGTATTTTAATTTATAGTTAGATGAAAATTTTTTACCGAAAAACGTCATTTTGAATGTTTGATAAAGTATGGGGAAGTCCAGGGTACCTGTCTGCTCAATGGTGGGGGGCTTCGGTAGAGTACTTTTTTAGGGGGTTCTAAAGCGAACTCACGTCACATATGGAGAAAATCGTCCAACATTCCAAACCGTCAGTTCGACAGCCGCGTTTTAAGCCAGAGACCCGGACTTTCACACTTCAACCATTTACGATGTTTAGTCTTATCCATTTGGCCATATAAAATTTGATTAAGTGTGGATAGCCTTATCAAGGCAAATTGCGACTTTGGATAAGGCTCCTAGTGAAAAATAAACCCCCAAATTCACACATAAAATTCTTAAGTATTCTTTGTTCATGCCGTCTCAGTTTTATGCTGAAAATTTTAAGAAAGCGGAAGGGGGGTAGAGAAATTTTTTAACCCCCTTTTTTAGAAAAGTTGGATTTTTACAGATACTGGTGAAAATTGAAGATTCATTTATCGATTCAAGTGTTATTGTTTTTACACAGTCATGGGCGCCCATGTGCGGGGGGGGGAGAGAAGGTAAGGCGCTCACCCCCTCCCCTCACCCTTATAGTTTCAGCATATTGTCGCATGTTGTAAATAAAATTGCACCACAACGCAAAATCGGTAGTCTGATAGTTAACACATTTACGACGCATTGTTGTCAAAGAATCTCCCGACTGTCTCCTCTTGTTCTACTGGGGAGCCAATTGATGATATTTCAGTGCGCATTTTTTTCATATAATTTTCATTTTGAAATCGACAACTCGGTTTACAGGGCCAATTTGTACTCGCGAAGGCCTATGGTCACTTGACTGTTCTTGACGATAGAATTTTTTTTAAAAAAGGAACTAAAATTGTTACAAAATAGAATTATTTACCCTTTTTAATCAAAGTACAGCAGAATTTCTCACAATATTCACACAAGTAATACATGATCTTTTACTGTACAGATGCATTTAGTTAAGTACACAGAACACGCACACACAAAATTTGTTCATTATGCATAAATTGTGGACCTTCTGTTGAAAATAATAAAATAAGAAATGATTGAATTACTTAATTATTAATTCAATAAATTGATCGTTTAATTTGTTTGGATTCTTATGAAAAGGACCGTAACTAGTCATTCAGCAACAAATTGCCCAAAGCAACATCAGCAACAACAACACAAAAACAGAATATACGACTCACACATTTAACATACACTTTAGCAATATTACTCTGACTTTTAGTCGAATTCCTAATAAACTATTGCTTATGGTTACTGGTTTTCTTTTTATAAATATAAGGGTTCATTCTGATTCATTGTAATTTTTCTTGATAGTTCTTCGGTTTTAAATAATAATTAATAGAATAGTAGCTTTGGCAACACGTTGTACATGCATTCCATGTGCTTTTCAACACTCCAGATTGGTATGTCGATTTTTCGGTGCTTTTTTATTATTTTGATATCGTTCTGTTTTCTTTTTTACTTTTTTATAGTAGGGTAGAGACCAGAACGTGTGGAATGAATATCTCTTTTGAAATGCCACACAATTACCTTTCTCATATATATTATTTTGTCCAACATTATGTAAAAATTAATTATATGGGCGTTCTTACCGTTCGCGTTTTTTCTGCCTTCCCCCCCCCCCATTTCTCAAAGACATCATAAGGAGGTAAAGAAATAGAAAAGGGTTTACGAAAAACAGTAGTAGATAAAGCGCTAGGATTTATTGAAACATAGACACTAAGAAAAGGTAAAGAATCGTTGCACTGTTCTTCAAACAATACAAAGTAAATTAGAAACATCACAATTAGGCAGAGGCGCACAGAGCCAAGTCGGGGCCCCGGGGATAAAATCTTTGGGGTCTCTTTGCTATCCAGTAATCCTTTTGATGTCGTATTAGATCAATCATTTATTCCTTATTAAAATTATTAATCATTTAAAGAAGCTTTAAATTAATAGTAGTTGGAAAATAATTAATAGGATTAAAATTATTAATTTAAAAGAGTGTTATACTTTAATTAACATTCATGTTCTAAAAAATACCAACATTTTGTTCCGGCATCATTAATCATTTGAAATTTGTTTTGAAGGTTTCGTCACCTCCATAGAGAAACTGCATTTGAAACGTTAACAGTTTTGCATGGCATGTTTCCTCAGTATTGAAAAAAATAATATTTTTATTCATACTTCCCTGCAAGTAGGCAGCCAAAAAATTTCAGAAGGCCAAAAAAGAGAACTCCTGCGAAAACTCTTCTCCCACGATGTCCGTCCCAGAGAATGATTTCTGTGGTCAGTCGTTTCACACCCAAACCCCCTGCTGTTTTATCACGCGTCTGAATAGCAAAGTTTCTTTTGATCTTTGAGGAAAAGACCGACAATACTCCGAACATGCACCGAGCCACAACTCACCCACAGATGCCAATAAATCTGCTTCATGGGGGAAAGATGTTTACAACAAAAGATCTGTTGACTCTGTCAGATAATTGTTCAGGGAATCGGACGTTCTGCAGTAAACGATATCACTTCATATCCCCTTTCATTCATGCTGTTGATTTTGAGAAATACAATTTTTTGTAAAAAATTCGAGTAGCTGTGTTTCGTTTAAATTTCAAAGCAATAAAGCTCCAAGACTTTATTTTATGTCTTTTCACTTAAATTCTGCCTTGTTCTTTGTGGATGGTGTTGAAAATGTTAAACCACATATGGTCAACCGCTGGCCGGATGTGGCCCGCCCTGGTCCTTTTGATCCGACCAAAGGGACAAATCAAAACCTCATATGAAACACATGTAAATCATTCAAAATCCCATGTAAATCTTTTCGAATGTTGCCCATCCGGTATTAAATGATATTATTGATCAAGAAAAAACATAATTTCTTTTGAAAAAAAAAAAAAAAAAAAAAGCTACATTGCAGCTATTTTTGAAAAACTAGACTTTCCTTTATTGTTTCCTTATAACAATAAAGAGTGGTAAATTATGAGAGAAAAGAAATATTTCTTTAAAAATTTTAGGAGCACAGTATCTTCACACTATATTCCTAGATTAGAAAACATGAATATGATAGATTAACAGGAAACATTGGTTTCATATCCATACTCTCCCAAACCAAAATAAAGTTTTCAAATTTTCAATACATTTTTCCTACAAAAATAAAAACTGTCCCTTTAATTGAGTGGCGGACCGAGCAGAACAGGCGCCCTCGTCAAAATACCTTTCTGGTGCCCCCTCCATCCTTATTTTTGTCAAGTTGTCTTTGTCTCCACATTTGGCGATTTGGCATCCCTCTGCTAGCAGCACCCGGGGCAGGAGCCCCGGCTTGCCCAACCCCACCCATAGATCCGGCACTGCTTTAATTTTGTTAGTGGTTCACATTCGCCCAATTTTTAATCTGGATGCTTGACTGTTAAATTACAGATTGATTAAATCGATTATTCAAGATTCAATCATCCATTAAAAAATTTCTTTTTATTTTATTATTTGTAAATCTCAATAATTAAGAGCTGTTTAGATTTTAAAAGTAGCAGTAATAATAACAAAATATCAAAGAAAATCACTAAAGTGAAAAATGCATTAATGACGGGCAAATAAGTTTTAAGAGTGTTCATCAGTGAGCCCGTAGAAGATGAGCGCTAATGTTAAACCTATGTGACAAGGTTACAGCCAAATATTTTATTCGCATTAAAAAACTTCAATATTCTATCTAAAATATTGCATATTGCTACAGTTTTGCTTTATTATGAAAAACGCTCCATCAAAGTTAATCTCAGCGTTTAGTTAATTAAGAAAGTAATTAAGTATGCTAAATATTAATAATCTAAAATTGCTTCATTCTCACTCAGTTTTTGTTGCTAAAATTTGGTTGAAGTGTCTTTCATAAGTGTTTGATGATCTGTACTAGCTTTATTTTATTTATTTTTATCTCAGATTTATAAAACCCGCTTAAGAAGTTTTCGAAGGGGATGAAACGCAAGAACTTCTTAAACGAAATTAAGTTTTTGAAAAACAAAATTCAGCATAAATATTCAGGAAAGTTTTTTGGCATTATTAAAATATTGCATAAATAATATAAATTTAGATTTACTTCAAAATTTAAATTGTTTTATACTTAAAAAAATTGTTAATATATTGAAGCAATATAATTAGGTACGTAAGCATCACTGGAATAGATTTTGCAGGGGAAAAAATCCTTCATATTTCTTTTTTTTTTTCAGTTGATTATTTAATAGATTACAATCCAGTAATCTTACGTTTTAAAAACTTCTTTAAGCACATCTTCAACCCTTTTAATAACGCGACTCAAAAGTTTCTAGTCCTTTTACAGCATCCGAAAAAGTAAGAAGTTACACAGCCTTTTCCTCAGTTTTACTCATTTCTTCACCTTCTCTAACCTCAAACATTTCATCCACTGTAAGCGATACAAATTTTTTCTGCCATAAACATTGAATTTTACAAACAGCAAAGCAAGAAAGAGAGAAGAAAAATAAATAAATAAAAGGTGCTTGTAAACACGTTCTGAAATAAGTTAAAGAAACCTTTTTAAACGGGAAAATATTTGGAACGAACCTTTTTAAACGGGTTATTTTGTCATTGTAGGAATAATTAAAAAATTTGAAACCAAAAATATCAACTTTTTAAGCGTGGAAATTTCTTAAGCAGGAACTTCTTAAACGGGTTTTACTGTATATATATTTGTGATGTTTATTTAATTTCTTTCTTTTTTTTTTTCTGAAAAATGCTTGTATTTTATCTGAGCATAAAACAAAATTTTGAATAAAAATTGAATACTAAATCGTAAAATAAAGTTAGTATCAACCTTAGAATTAAAAATCTACAGTAAAAATAAACACAGAGCCTGACAGGCCCTGCGCGCGCTCGTGTTACTGGGAGTCGCGCGCGTCCTGCATATATATTTATCGGATATGAACTTTTCATATTTATCTGAATATCTGGTATAATTTGGATTATTTTAATGCCAAAATAATTCAAAGGCTTGAGGGGGGGGATTTTGTGGGGTAATAATTTTAAAAGATGTTAATCATTTAACTTTTTATCCTCAAATTCTATTCCATTAATATGCTTGTTTAATTTACTTTGCCGTTGCAAGGCACGAAAATGACATCTTCATAGATGCAACACTAAAAAGACAAACGTGGCATTTCTCATAAAATGTCATATGAAAAACGTTGCTTCTCAAAATAAAATTCTTCGCGAAAATAATCATTTTATATAAGTGCTACTGAGTCTATTTTGTTTGTTTCGTAAGGGCATCGCTACACTTGGGCTATCTTCCTTGGCCGGGGACTTTCTAAGGAGTCTATTTACAGAAAGTACAGTCAAACTGCTGCATTTCACTAGCAATCGTCGTGGCATTAAATGTTAGCACAGTGGAACTCTTCACTGCAAAAAGCAGCCGAAAGCTTCGATTTTGCGTTTGATTATGCGAAATATGAGAATCTCAATACTGCGAATATTATTATAGATGTGGAATATAAGAGAAAATTATGTTAACTGTGATATTATTTATTCCTTAAACATGATTTACATTTTTATTACGAATTTTAGGTACATAATGATTTTTTTAAGGTCAGCACATATTGTGAACTACGTGTTAGCACATTTTAAGAGGCCACCTTAGTTATAAAAGAAATCGTATCGCAACACCTTTTGCTGTCTGGTTTCTGAAGAAGGTGGTACTTTAAGTACCACCTACTTCAGAAACCGGACACCTATATACCTTACATAACAGGTCAAATTACATTTTATAGGTAAAACTGAGGAAGAGAATTGATTGAAAAGTCTGACCTTCCCTCTTTGTTATCTCAAAAACCAAATTCTGATATTTACAGAACTTCGTAAAATATAAAAGATTTTATGAAGAACTACCTCCGATTTCGTAGATGTGAAATTTTCAATCCCGGTTAATTATTGAATTTATCAGAAAAATTAATTTTCTTTTTGACGTGACATGCGCCAGGGTGGAATGTATTCAATGCAAAAAGAATAATAAAACAATCTGTAAATGCGAATAAAATATTTGGCTGTAACCTTGTCATAGGTTTAACATTAGCGCTCATCTTCTACCCAGCAAACACACCACTGACTGCAAACTGATGGCAGGGTACCCACCGTGCTGGCAAAGTGCCATACGCCGGGAGCACAGTGCATTGCCGTCAGTTTAAAGTCACTGGAATACCAATGCCTGAAAAATGCATATGCGCCAGTACATTGCCAGTAATGGTGAAATGCCTGTCGCGCCCATGTGTCTAAAGCATGCATGGCATAGTTAACGGCGTGGTACTGTTTAAAATGTACTGGGCCAGCACTTTTTAGAGGTAATGGGCCAGTAAATATTTCGTAGTGTTAGCATAAAATTTCGTTATTTCATTTAAATAATCAAACTTTGATAGGCGTTCATATTATTATTATTATTATTATTAGGGATCTGAGAGGACTGCAGCCTCCTCCCCCGCGAAATGGGACACTTTACTTAGCTTGCAATTGATATTTAGCTTATAATTGGACGTTGGGTTACAATTTGATACCCAGTCCCTCTCCGAAATAAAATTCTTGCTACGCTACTGCTTTCCCTCAAATGTAAAAGCTGCAGTCGAGCTAGCCATGCTGTAAATTTGAAAGAGAAAGCTACACACTAAATTACAAAATCTGTGTTTTTTCTCGGCTTACTGATGTGCAGTTTTCAGTTCTAGGTTAGGAAGTTTATTTGGCTACTTGATATCGATCGACAGTTTCAACAGTTTTTTGTAGCTGCCCTGGGTGGTTGCCCAGTTTGCCACACCGAAGAACACGTATACAGGGGGGGGGGGGCAGGGAGTCCAACCCCCCCCCATCCGAAATTTCGTTTTTTGTTAGCAAAATAATAATGATGAAGAATGAAGTCTTTGTGTGAAAATTTTTGCCTTTTTTACCGTTTGGACTCTCAAAATTTTTGGAAATTCCCCGATTTATTTTTTATTTTATTTTTTTTTTTTTTGGGGGGGGACGTCTCTGGCCACCAGCTAAGGAAAGCTATAGGGCTCCTGCACTTATTTTCTTAGAAATAATGGGACAGTATTTTCATTTAATAGTCAAAATTTGAAACTACGCAGATATTTTGTTCAGACTCATTTATTTAAAAACGCTATTTAGATTCTTCTTCAATTATTCCCCGCATTTACTGCTTTTCTTACAAAACTTCTAGCAGGTGCAAAAGAAAAAAAAATAAATAAAAAATGAGACAGGCATATATATCAGACGTTTTCACAGCTTAAAATTGCTAGTCTCAGATTTGGCGATATTAGGTTGCAATATTCGAATTGTTTTCGCAGATCTGGCTATATTTATTGAGATTATTTGTTAGTTGTTTTCAGCGAATGTATTCGAACCTCCAAAACAAAGTGAGTTTAAACCACTTTTGAACCCAAGGGCGGACCCAGAAACTTTTTTCAGAGGGGGCGCAAATCGTAAATACTCATTTTAACTAGTGTAAAGAACACTCAATATTGGTGTAAGCCCCATTTATCTAGTGTAAATATACTTTTCTCGGAGGGTGCGCCCTCCCCCTGGATACGCCTTTGATTGAACCCATGCTTAACCTTTTAGAAAAACTAAAAATGCTAGCATTATATTCAAAATACAGTTAAATACTTATATAAGTTACTACTTATATAAGTTACTAGTTAATACTTATATATAGTTTAAAGAACAAATAAAAATACAGCCAAACTTGAGTAATTCAAAGTTAAAAGGACACAAGAAAAATTTCGAAATATCTAAAAATTTCGAGAAATATATATTTCCACAAAAAATTGATACATTAAAAAAAAGTCTAGGAATCGACCATAAATTCGAATTTTTCAAGTTTTATTTAGAGCAGTAAGCATAGGGATGGATGCGAGAGGAGACAGAGATTTACACCTTTTTTGCAAGATGAGACAAACAATTTTAACATTACGAAACGGGGATCTTGTTAGATGAGAAAAGCATTTTTAACATTATGATATAGTGATTTTACGTGACGGGACAAATTTTTTTGGCTGTTTTGTGAGAGGCCTATTTTTCGTCTAGCGTTCACCCCCTAATACGCACGTTTCAGGGGTACAAAGGTTCCACCCTTCTTCGTAGGGTCATAGTGAATGAGGCAAGGACGTGCTTAGGGTTTTAGGGGGCACTGGGCAAAACATATTTAGCGGCCCGAGATAAAAAACAATTAAGGGCCTTTCACTTTTCTTTACTTACTAAATTATTGTGGATCTTGTCATGTCTTCCCCCTCCACCAGCACAAATCGCTACTGCTACTGTAATTAAGTAAATTACATTAACTAATTAAGATTTTAATACAATAAGTATCCATAATGTAAAAGCTGCATCTAGCTACTTAACATGTTGTAAATTTGAAAAAAGATAAGCTATATAGGAAATTACATATTCTGCACATTTAAAAGCACTAATTTTATCGAAATTTAAAAGCTTCAATCCCTCCTCCCCCGGCCCCATAAACGAAAAATTTGGGTTTTCGTCAACAAAATAACGTTAATGAAAGTTTGATGACCTGATATCCACGAATTCAACAGTTAGAGGCCCTGGGCGATAGCCAAGTTTGCCACCCCCTAAGCACGGCTCTGGAAGGAGGGTGGACTTTTCGTACCACCCGAAACGTATACATTTTCATATACATTGCACTTAGTTTGGTTACTATGACACTAACTAAATATTTACGTAAATTTTACTTGCCCTTTTGGATAGCGTGACGCAAAAGATAAATTAAATTATTGAAATAAATTCATTTGAATACATTATACAGACTCAGTGAAAGTGTGATATATTTGACAGTGTATTTCCTAATTAAAAGTATTGCTTAAATGCGTACATCTTCTTTAGAAAATAAAACGAAAGTAACTGTAATGGAATTTAAAAACAAATCTTTAAAATTCTCAGCAGGGCGTCACTCAAAATTTGATATCATTACTTTTAAGACCCGTATTTAAAATTTATAGATCTATAAAGTAAAATGCTGCGTCACAAATTTTTAACCAGTTGAGGGTTTTTCATGGGGATATCATTACTTTTTAAGGGTATGGTCAGAAGATAATAAATTAGTTTCAAGGGCGAATTTCGGAAGTTTGCTTGACACTAAGTTATGTAAATAAATATACAAACCTGTTTTCATGCAGTATCAGAGTATTTGATTAAAAAAGTCACAGCAAGTTCTTTTGTAACATGTAACAGAAAATTGACATATTTTTGTTAGAATTTTATAATAAGAGACATAATACTGATTATAATCAATAATTTTTTGAGTAATTTTCTATTTATAATTTGGGTCGAGTACAGATTAGTATCCCTGCCACCACCTTTGATTTTATTTCATAAATTTACATTCAGTTTAATGCTAAACGTAAGTTAACTTTTTTACTATAATTATATAACTATTGGGCCCCATCAGTGGCCGAGCGCATAGCGCTCTGAACTGGGAGACTGAAGGTGCCTGGTTAGAAACCAGGTTGCGTCCGCCGACCTAATCGTTCGGAGTTTCCGTGGTTTCCTCCATAACAGCGTAAATACGGGTTAGGACCCCTTAGAAAGACCCCCACGGAGGGCACCCCACGTCTCGGCTTACAGCCTACGTGTAGCTATAATCGGCCATAATTCTAGAATAACAACAACAATATATAACTATTCGTTCTATTGTTTTAATGCATTGTGATTCATTAATTTGCATTCAGTTTAACGATCACCGTAAGTTAAGTCTCGTTAAAAGTATTAATTTAATAATCTCGTTCTTAATGATAATCTAGTTACTCGTTCTATTATTTTAATGCAATGTAATCTATTAATGCAATGTTTGCTTTCAGTTTAAAGCTATCTCTAAGTTAAATTTTTAACTATATTATGATATACTAAGTTTTTATTAATGACTATAATCATTAATAAAATAGAAAATTACTCAAAAAATTATTGTTTATAATTGGTTTTATGTCGCTTTTTAGAAAACTACATACTATGTTTGTTTGTTTTTTTATCAGTTGATAATTTCATTTTTTTAGAGAACGTTTAGATGAACTACCAGTTTAAGAATAAGGGTCTTGCTCGGTTGACTTTCTCAGTGCTTCTGAAGCGTATTTACGTTATATCGTGAGAAAAAACGTCCAAAACTCCGAATTTTTAGATTATCAGCCCTCCGGCAGACCAGAACCCTGGACATTTATACTTCAGTTATCTACCATCTTCGGTATCTTATCAACTCGGCTCGGGTGGGCACAACATCTTGTTTTAGATGCCATCTCCGGCCTTCAAATGTCTAATACAAAATATAGTGCATGTATAAATTTAGATTAATTAATCAAATTTCTATCTGAAAAGTATTGAACAAAATTTTAAATCTGGTATTTAAAGGAATACAAAATAAAGTGAGAAAAACCTAAGATTTGGAAAAAATATTGGTTTTAAAATTATAATTCAATAAATTTTATATATACATGAAGAGTAAAAGAATTATTATTAAAACTAGTTAGTATGTAAAACTATTATTTATTTTCCTTTGAATACTAAATAATTATTATTAATTAATTATGTGATATTTCTGAAGAGAAAAAAAATTCATTGAAATATTAATTAGATATTGAATTTTCCAAATAGAATTAATAATATTAGAAAAATAAAGACTTAATTTAATTAGAAATAGCTATCAAAATACTAGGGAAATGAAATACTTAAAGAAAAAGTTAGGAAGGAGTTTTACCAAAAAATACTTAAATTAATTATTTTTTTAATTCAAAGTCTTAACTAATTTTAATTATTAATTATAGCAAAATAAATTACAGAAAAAATAAGTAAAGTATATAATAATCTGTTATTTTTTAAAATGAAGTAAAAGAAAAACGACAGTAACACAAAGCTCATCTCGCAAAAGTGCGACGTCGAGGACAGAACTCAAGTCATTTGCTCAGGAAGAGGGAGCGAAAGGTACCAGCTGTCTAGGACCAAACTGGTTTACGATATAAGGTAACTTGTACGGATCTACAGCACTGTATTCCTACACCCTGCCTTGTTTACCGCCTTTAAAACGAGATCATTTTCTGTATTTCCTTACGCGGGTTAAATAGTTCCCTCTTTGAACTGGATTAAATAAAAAAAACGAGTTTTCCTAGCTTAACTGGCGACGTCACTCATCGAATTTGGCACCGATTAAAATCATACATTAATTGTAAAAAATTCGTTAGAGCGGATTCGAGATCCAGATGAGACACTTTTCAAAATAGAAAAGTTAGCTGTATATATAAGTGCCGCGAAATTTTACGGTTGGTTGGTTTGGGCTGGCTGCGTCACTAGTAGAACTGTCGTCCTACATGATATACTTATAAATCATTCATTCTAAGAATTATTATTTAAACCCAAAGAGTTAACAAGATAAATTACCATGAATCAGAATAAACTCTTGCACTTATAAAAAGAAAACCAGTAATAATAAGCCATAGCTGATTACAAATCAGACTGAATGTGATCAATCAGACTGAATGTGAACATATTACAGAGAACGTGCATGTTAAATCTGTATAGTCTTAGATTCTATTTTTAGGGTTGCCTGTTAGGTGAGAGATGGTATTTAAATTTTTCGAAACTGCTGTAATTTCTCACTGAATCACTAGTTCTGGACTTTGTCTTAAGAATACAAACAAATTGAACAATCAGTTTATTAAAAAAACGCTGAAATTAGTATTATTGTTATTATTACTCCTTTGTTCATTTTCTATTTATTTTTTAATCTGGAACAAGGAGTTTCTGTAGAGTCTTTAGGGTCTTCTGTAGAGTGTAGGAGAGTCATACTGTATACTTACAAATCAGGCCACTGTTCTTGGAAATGTTGTCTGAATGGCAATTTTCAATACAGATAAATACAAAATACACTAATGTAACTCTGTTTACGCCCACTTGTTTCTCCCATTTTTTTTTAAATCCACGCCCCCCCCTTTTCTCTTCACAAAATACAAACCCATTCAATATTGTGCGCTTTTTTCCGGTGCGTTTTTTTTTCTGGGTACGCTTTTTTCTGTGATTCTTTACATATATATGCAAAATTTCAAGCCGATCGGTCGGACGGACTGGAAGGAGTTCCTGAACAAACAAACAAACAGACAAACTTTCACATTTATATAATAGATATAATACTTTGTTAAAACATAATACATATATTGAGGCTTTCTTATCTGGAAGCATAATATTCTGATAACTATACAAAAATCTTTGTCTCCTAAAACATTTAATAACAACAGCAAAAACTAACTTAAATAAACAAATAATAGATGTAAAAATAAATTGTTATTACCTATGTTGACAAACCATCAAACAATTATGCAATGACATATAAGAAATTATATATCACTTTAGCTTCTAATATTAGAAATAATCTCATGCAGGGTAATTCCGGGACATACGCCGCAAATTTTTTTGAAATTGTGTAAAAAATTCCAGGCTGCACGTACAGTAAAATAAATCATGCTGTGCTATTTACAGTAGAATATAGAACATGTGTACTGCGACAAATAATAATAATAATAATAATAATAATAATAATAATAATTAATATTTTTTAACATTTTTTTTTTCTAAAACATTGCACTGCGGGTGAGACGCCGCTCTTGTGCGGGAGTTATGCCGTGCCTGTCGTAAGAGAATGAAATAATAAATAAAATAGTACTTGAAAAAATATTCATATCTGGACTACAATTACCTATTTAATAACAAAAAGATGCTAAGTTAGTATAAAGAGGCGTACTGGTAGGTTTAAATCAATATTAGTTTTATTTTTTTAATGAGAACATTTCTAACAAAATCTTTAAGCAAATTAACAATTAATCCGGTTTTTAAAAACAATATTCCAATTAAGCCAGAGCGTTTAAATGCGGAAATATTATGATTACAATTAACGACTAATAACATGTTCAACTTGGTCAGTTTGTGTAAAATGAAAAGAAAAATAAAGCTAACAACACTTAATCAAATGCATCAAATATACTTCATTAACATAAATTCAGTAATATAAAGAATAAGACAAGTAGAGATATTAAAACTTTGTTAAATATGGCGTACCGTACAAGAGAAACTGCGGCATGTATACCGAAATGGCAGTGCGGCATCTATTCCCTTTTGTACGGTTCTGACTTAACAAATCATAGTTGCTTATCCTCGCAACTGAAAATAGCGTAACTATTCTATACAGGTACTCTTTACAGGCTCTACATTTAGTTTTGACATCGAAATCATACATGGATTCAGTAATTAGTGTAAAAAAGTACTTAAGCATAACGTGTTTAAGTTTTTTTCAGTGAAATCACGCACTTTATCTCAAAATAAAAACTGTATAATTACAGGTAGAACATTAAAATTGATTCAAGCTATATATTGGTTAAGGAAATCTTATTCCAAACCTATATTGTGCATTTGACTGCTATCTATCGACAATTACAAGAAATACAGGGGGTGCGCGACTCTACCGGAATTACCCTATAACCCACTAACATGACTCAACTTATGTATAGTAAAAAGATACTTCCTCTTCATAGAGTTTTATGTATTAAACATAATAATCTGAATTATCTTTACATAGTACTAGTTAAATTTCAGTAACCCCCTCTAAAATTTAGAACTGTAACAATAGTATACTATACCTATAGTGACGTAGCCAGTAAAATATTGTTAAAAGTTCTTACAGCGATGTAGTATGATTATTTCATAAAATATCTGATGTGGAATGTGGACACCACGTGACTTCCTTGTACGTCAATCGTCAATTTTAAACATTTATGCAGAAAATTTATGTTTCTGTCTATTGTTACAGAAAACATAAGGTAATATCTTAATTTGATTTGTACATCCTGCTGTAATCTAACTTTACAATTGTGGCAACATTAAATTTCAGAATCTATCTATACTATTAAAATTTGTGCGCGTCTGTCTGTGTGTAGCATCATCTCCTCTGAAAGGGCTCGGAGCTCAGTTTCGATCGAGGTGTCCACGGATTCGGAAAATTCCGAGGAAGGTCTTCCGCTAATTCAGATTTCGAAATTCGAATTAGTTTAGGAGATATTGATAAAAAAAACCTGTCAAAAACATTAATTTTTCCTCTCAAGAATTCCGCAATTGTAACCCCTGTAGTAAAAAACTGCGAAATAAGTATCAAGGTGGCCATGTTAGGCGAATTTATTAAATGATTTAGACTCTTGAAGTAAAATAAAAAAGAATTATGATTTTTTTTGGGGGGAAGGGGGTTAGAACGTTTGCTAGGTTATTTTTTAAAATATCGTCTGCGTGGGAAATCAGAGCAGGAATGCAATATTTTTTATACGTAAAAGAATAAGGACTTGGAGATTTCCGAGACTAATATGTATAATTTTTTTTAGTTTGGCGAAAAATAAAATGGCTGATATGACGATTTTGAGAAAGTAGTAGGTTCTACCGATTTGCACAATTTTGGGCTTGGCGCAAATTACTGAGAGCAAAATAAAATAGTATTTTTACAGGCTGTTAAAAAAAGTAGTGGCATTGGTGGTTATGATTTTAAAAAAGCTGATTTTTTTACTATGTGGCATTTATTTTCTGAGACTGACTGGAATTTTCTGAATGCTTTTAATAATGTAGATGAAGCTGTGCATTGTTTTTATGTGTATCTTTATGATGTTTTAAACCATACGATTCCTGCGAAATCTTCAAGAAAAAAATTCCCCTTTTGGTATTCCACTGAAACTATTAAATGTAAAAGTAAAGTTCGTAGGTTTTTATTAAAAAGTGGGGATCCGATCATTTCAGATGAATTTAAGTATTTTAGATCTAAATTAAAGATCAGCATTGCTAAGGATTATGCTTCTTATTTGCAGAATGCAGAAAATAAACTGATCTCTGACCCTAAAAAGTTCTGGTCTTATTTTATCTTTGATTAACTATATTTGTTATAAAAATGTCTGCTTTAATGACAATAGTGATATCGCTAATGTTTTTGCCACCTCCTTTAGCTCTGTGTACAAATCTAGTTCGGATTATGACAGAAATTCTCCCTTATTTGACAGCTCCTTTTATGATTACATTAAAATTGATAATATTACTTTTGAGGGTGTTCTTTTGGCATTTAAGAAGTTGAAGTCTTCTTCAGTTATTGGTGTTGACAATGTACCTTCCTTTATTGCTAAAGGTTGTGCTGATGGGCTGATTTATCCTCTTCTTGTTTTATTTAATCTTTCTTTAAAAACTTATACTTTTCCGGATGCTTGGAAGCATACTAAAATTATTCCAGTCTTTAAAAAGGGTGATATAAATGACTGCAAAAATTATCGACCTATTGCTATTTTAAGTCCTTTTTCTAAGACATTTGAAATTATAATGCACAAGAAAGTTTTTCAGCAAGTTAAAAATTTAATTTCCTCATCTCAACACGGCTTTATTCCTAAACGGTCTACGCTTACTAATTTATTTTGTTTAAATAGCAATATTATTTCTTCGTTTGAAAACGGATATCAACTTGATGTCATTTATACGGATTTTTCCAAGGCTTTTGACTCTATTGACTTTGGAATTCTTCTTAAGAAATTATTTGGCTTGGGTTTTCACATTAATCTTACTGACTGGATTTTTTCTTACTTGTGTAATAGACAGCTTTTTGTGTATTTTAATGGTGCTGTTTCTGAGAATTTTACCTGTACTTCTGGTGTTCCCCAAGGTTCTAATTTGGGACCTTTACTTTTTATTTTGTTTATTAATGATTTGTGTTCAGTTTTGAAATTTTCTAAGTATCTTTTATTTACTGATGATCTGAAATTATTTAAACAGATACGGTCTGTTAATGATGCTTGTCTTTTACAGAGTGATCTTAATAGTTTATATGAATGGTGCGCTGACAAAAAATTACTTCTTAATATTATGAAATGTAGTATTCTTACAGTTATTCTCGTAAATCTCAAACTTTAATTTATTCATATCATATTAATAATCTTCCTTTATTTCGTTCGGATTCCATAACTGATTTGGGCGTTGTTTTTGACAGGAAACTCGAGTTTTCAATCCGTATCTATAGCATTATCTCTAAAGCTTACAAAAAACTTGGTTTTCTTAAGTGCAAAGCTAAAGAATTTTCTAACTAAAGAACTTTAGTTTGGTACGCTCTAATCTTGAATATTGTAGTCTTGTTTGGGATCCGTATTATAAAAATAAAATGAAAATTCTTGAGCGGGTGCAGACTCAGTTTACTCGTTATTTATATTACAAAAGTAATCCTATTTACATTCCGAAAATTTCTTCATCTTACTTGAGAAGTGTTTTTGGTCTTCCTAGTTTAAATTCTCGTCGTGATCTCTTTTGTTTATTATTTTTTTATAAAGTTGTCAATAATATGGTAGACTCCAGTAATATTCTTCAAAGTATTTGTGTAAATGTGCCGAACACGTCTCTTCGTAATAGCCATTTATTTGTGGATCCAATTATAAAATATAATTACATATACTTTTCGTTATATAAATTTTATAAAATTTATAAGAAGTTTTCTTTGGATTTGGATATTTTTAACGTGTCTTTTAAAGTCTTTTGAGTTAAGTGTTTTGAACTTTTGCAGTCATGACTGGTATTTATTTTATCTCTGTATTTTAACTTTTTTAATTTTGTCTTATGTAATTTGTCCTTTTATGCATCACTGTAAATGGATTTTAATCTGTAGTGTGCATTTCTTTTATGAAATAAATTAAATGAAATGAAAATTTTTAATAACAAGAATACGGCGATATACTTCAATTTTTCATACAAAAATAATGCAGTTATTAAGGCGATTTTAAACGATCTACAGAATTTTCACCAAATTAAGTAAACTGATTTTAAGTTAGAGGAATTCCTTAGTTAGATGTTTTTTTTTTTCTAAATTTAAACAAAAAATCATTTAAAATTAAAAAACCACCGCCACGTTCCGATCCGATCTAATAAAAGCAATCTTCACCATCTTATGAGCCCAACTCGTAAGTAAATGAGAAAGAAAAGAACACATAAATGCCTAGTCATGGAGCTGTGCCTGGTAGGATTTTGGGGAAAACGACACCCTTCGCGCTTTCACGGCAAACGAAGAAAAGGGACAATTTCGCCATGTGGTGACGTCCAAAAAGTGACCTCAATGCCATCTCATTGGGCAAGCACCCCATCGTTTAAAACTGTCGTCTTTTTTGCAGTGGTCAATGATGGCGGCACTATCGTACTTGCAAGTTAGGGTACGCCGGAAATTGGGAGACGGCTAGTCCACCCTAATTGCTTTTAACTCCCCCATTTTAGTCGACCAGTTGTATAATGAATCAGTGAGATGTTATGAAAAGTTGGCGAGTTTAAAACGGAAATGGCGATTTTTGGGTTTATAAGATTTTGGCAACCCATTCAATCGAGCGCGCTTCCCATACTCTTACGTTAAACAACGGCCAAATTTTATTTGTTATTTGATGAATTACGCATGAAGTACTTTTTTAGGATACAAAATTTTGGTATTTTTAAATTGGTATTGTTAAACAGTTTCACAAAGCTAGTAAAATTTCAACATTTGGAACAGTTATTTATATAAAACAACGCTGTTTCAATGCTGAAATCTTTGTTAGCTCATAACTTTGATGGCCTTACCGTGATAACTTGGATACAATAATACTGGATACAATATACTTGGATATAATAATACCTTGGAGAACTATGGATTAAAATAACAGGTAAATGTTAAGTTTTACTGTTTTTAAAGTACATACTCTCACAGCATATTTTAGTGTATAAACTATTTTCCTCCTTAAAATTTGAGTCATGTACACTCATGTCCATAAATTAAGGATAATGAAGTTCAGGCAAAGAAAGAGAAAGAAGCAAAACAAATTTGACTTATTTGTAAAGTCTATTTATTAAACAAAAAGTAAAGAGCAAAAAAGATGCTATATGTTTGACATAATTAATAAAAATTGCAAGTTTTACTCCCTTGACCAAATTTCAAAAAAGAACCTATTTACAAAAAACAGTATAACATGGTTAGTAGGATGGTTAATACGGAGTATGTCTCCCGGACGATGCAATACAGGCCTGACAACGCCTAGGCATGCTGAGTATCAAATGATCAATCTGATCTTGGGGAATATTACACCACTCATCAAGCAATGCACTCCGAAGTTCCGGTAGACAGGTGGGAGGGGGTTGACGGGCTGCAATTCGTCGGCCAAGCATATCCCACACATGCTCTATTGGATTCAAGTCCGGTGAGTATGCTGGCCAATGCATACGGGTGATATCCTCCGATTGAAGGCATTCGTCTTCAATGTTTGCACGGTGAGGACGGGCGTTGTCATCCATAAACACAAATTCAGCACCCATGGCGCCCCGAAACAAACGTACATGTTGTTCCAGAATGACATCCCGATAGATGTGGCCTGTCATCGTTACACTCTGAACATGCAGGTCAGTTCTGGAACCAAGAATAATTCCTCCCCAAACGAGCCATCCTGCACCACCGTAACGGTGTCTTTCAATGGTGTTCTCTTGGTGGTAACGGGTATCTGGCGCTCTCCAGATGAATTTCCGGCGAGAATCAGACTCCAAACTAAACCTGGACTCGTCGGAAAACATCACACAAGACCACTGTTGCGGTGTCCACAATGCATGCTCTCTACTCCAGGTTAATCGCAGGCGACAGTGAGTTGCGGTAAGTGGAACACATCTGACAGGCCTACGAGCATATAGACCAATGTTCCCTAAGCGTCTGTACACGGTCTGCCTTGAAACTGTCGTACCGGTAGCTGAAGAGAGCTGACGAGACAGGTCTGATGCTGTACTCCGTCTGTTTCTTTTGGCAGTAACTGCCAAATAGCGGTCCTCATTCGGCGTTGTAACTCGGGGGCGACCTGTGCTGTAACGTCTACTCACATTACCATCATCTTGGAATCGTTGCCAAAGCCTGGAGATGACACTCTGGGCGATTCCAAGTTCCTCGGATACTTCCAGCTGGGTACGTCCACATTCCAGTCGTCCGATAATTCTGCCACGTAAAACATCATCCAAATGCCTCCTTTGTGCCATAACTATGCGGTTTTTGCACTGAAAGGCTTTCACAGCGCTTGTGAACAATTTTACTTCTTTGCCACCATTCCTTATATACCCCTCTCTTACACTCTCGTCATTGTGACGTACCATCCACGCCATCTGGTGGTTTCCTGTAATTTGCATATTCTTCTTCAAGATGTGTGTGATCATTCCACAGGTGAAATTTTTATTTTAGAGATCAATTTCTGTGTGATTCTGAATTATCCTTAATTTATGGACATGAGTGTATGATTACAAGGAACCGAAAACGTTTGTCGTTAACCCCTTGGTGGTGTTTCCATAAGAAATGGCTTTTGGAAACCAATAGAATATTCAAACCAACCGCAGTGCATGCGCTCCGTTAACACAAGCCGTATCAAAACATTCTCGAACCAAAACTAAAATATACCATATATGATTGTGCTTCCATACAACCCAGATAGCACAGAGATATTGCCCAATATCAAAATTACAATATTGCGCAATATTAAATAGACCCCCCCCCTCCTAAATGATATTCCTGAATATTATTTTTTGACATTCAGAGATATCAGTTTCCAACATTTCTGAATATTGTTTTCAGATATCCAGGAATATCCTTTTCTGATATTTGTAAATATTATTTTTTGACATTGAGCAATATTGGTTTCCAACATTTCTGAATATTGTTTTCAAATATCCAGGAATATCTTTTTCTGATATTCCTAAATATTATTTTTTGACATTGAGCAATATTGGTTTCCAACATTTCTGAATATTGTTTTCATGTTTCTCCCATCAGCCCTATACCCTAGTAGCAATAACCCATCGCTCGATGAGAGGCGGGTGAGTTAAATCCGAGGAGAAGGAGCAATAGCCGATCACGGCTTTTCATCCAAAAAAGGGGAAATTTCATCGGCAACTGGTACAAAATGTCCGCTCGGGGGACCATAAAGCCGATCATCGTTTCCCGACGACTCCGATGAAATAATGAAAAGAAACCGATAAACTGTTTAAAATATATTTGTTAATAAAAAGTAAACGACTGGCAGCAAAATTTTCAAAAAATGTCCGTTCTGTTTATTATGTTTTCGTTTTTTGTATGCTAAATTTCCGTTTAAAAAAAAAAAAAAAAAAAAAAATCTTCCATCTTCCTCTCCCGGGCCCGAACCTTGAGCGTACTGATTACGAGATAAGCGCGCTACCCCTAGCCGTCGAATCTTGTCATGTGTAAGGCAAAGTGTGAAGTAGCGGTTATTTTAGTCTCAGATTAGGACTTTGAGTGAAGTTTTGACTAAGTGTTGTTCAGCTATTATTAATAATAGTCAAATTATTCGATTGGTAAGAAATTAATTTCACTTTTTACCAATGTATGTTAGTAGCAACAACATTCATAATTAATAATTAAAAAACAATATTGCCAATTGTATAGGAATTTTAGTGTGATTTTAACTTTCATATTGCTTGGATAACTTTTAAAAATTAACTGACTTCTCTTCTTGCTGTTTACATTAAAGAGGTTTCAAAAGAGTTGCTCATTGTAATGAAGTTTCCGTTTTTCTTATAATGCAGCTGACGCTCAAATAGATTTTCTTTTCTTTTTTTTTTAAAAAACATTTTTTTTAAATTATTTAAATATTACAAACGATTTTTATATAATAAATACTTACATTTTTTTGTAAATATTTTTTTTCAAATTTAAATTTTGTGGGAGGGGGCAAGGGGGGATACTACCCCCCTGCCCCCTCCCAACCCCAATACAAGAAATTTGAAGTAAATTATGCGATTAATTCAAGAATTGTTCAAAATTTGAATTAGATTACGCAAAGGCACATCTAAATTACGCAAATATTTATAGGAATTTGGGTAAAGTGTAAACCACTGGGGACACCTGCAAGGCCCGTTGACTATAGAGCTGCAGTTTCGGATAAGATATTGTTTTTCGGTTTCCCATCGGCAAAACTGCTCGTCTAGATCACTTCTATCCATGAATAAAAATTCATCTATTGCAGATAAACAAAAGTGCACTTGCCGATGACTGAAGTCGACGAGTCGATGAACGACCGAGCAGAAAACAAGCAGTCATTGCTACTAGGGTAAGCATCAGGTCAATATTGTATGCTTGGACTCCTATTTGTGAGGGAAAATATTGATTGTAAAAGAAACTGGGGGGGACTTGACTAATTAATATTTCAGATGTAGACATTTTTTTGGTTTGAAATTATAACTCAAAAGAGAATTTTTTAATGCTTTAAAATGAAATGAAAAATTTTCTGTATAGTTAACTGTAGTAATGTAGTAATGTTTTCTGTAGTAATGTAAAGCAATACTAAGAACATCGACTAAAACGTCTCACAAGTGCTTACATGTACATATAGATTCGGTTTAGTAAAATTACTTTTTATGTGAGGGGGGCTGTGTCCCACTCAAACTTCCCCCCCTTCTCTTTTTAGTAGAATAAATTTAATAATGTAAACAAATAAGAGTCCTGTCAGCAGTGACGTGCGGTGGCTCAACAGCTCACCTAAGCAGTGCATGAAAAATTTCTGGCTACGCCACGGGGGGGGGGGGTACGACTACTGCAACTCATATATATGCAGTGGCGCACACAAGGGGGGTCCAGGGGGTCTGGACCCCCCCATCGGCTTTGATTTTTTTTTTTCGATTGATTATTACCCTATATCTATAGTAAATAAAATGATTCCAAAAAAAGGTAACAATAGTTTCAGTTCTAATTAATAAAAAAAGAAATTTTTTTCTCGTTTTCCTCAACTTTTCAAAAACGAACTGAAAGCGAACATAAAACACCATCTTGTTCTCAAAACTGTACTATTATTATTTTACTTCCTATTGTATTGTGTAGTGTATTCTTAGGGAACTGGATGGGACGAGTTTTGATGAATTCCATCTAATGAAAACGAGTTCTTTGATCACTGATTTTCGTCGATCTGGAACATCCCTAAAAGTTGGACCCCCCCAAACTGCAAAAGTTGGACCCCCCTCCAGCCAAAAATCCTGTGTGCGCGCCTGTATATATGTATACGTGTGTGTGATAAGGGAGTGAAAATATACATTTTATATGGCAAAAAATTCTTCATGGGAGAGTTATGCCCCCCCCCTTGGCTACGCCACTGCAGAGAGAGAGAGAAAATCTAAAACTAAGACGGATACACGCACACAGTCCGATTAACATTTTCTTCTAAGCAATAGCTTTTTTTATAGCACGATTATAAAACAGATTAGAATGTTTGCTGAAAGCTCAGTAGCAGCTTTAAAAAAAAGGGAGTTGACAAAAACCAACACCAGATTTTCAAATGAGTTGCCTGGAGTATGGTACAAGTAGCCAAAACTTGAAAATAGTATGAAAATGACGTTTTTTGGTTCAAAAAGTCGCCTAATCTTTAAATTAGTTGCTAAATTCACCGGTGGATACCGTGTGTACATAAAAACAGTAAAAGTAAAAATTTACCTGTAATATTTTCCCGACTGTTTAAAAAATGTAAAATCCAATTGTAAAACTTCCAATTGAAATCCACTTTCTGTATCCATAACCAGCAAGATATCACTGCAGAAGCAAATCTTATTATAATTATTATTGCTCCTAACAGAGATATCTTACTAGTCTATAGCAATAACCTTCTCGAAAGTGTGCAACAACAACCGGAAAAACTGTATCCTAAAAAGCATATTTCATAACTGGCTTCCCGCTCAACGTTTCAAGATTTGCAAAACGAAATGAAACATCAAAAGAAAAAAGAATGGGTTACTATGATGCAGTGGTGGGCGTTTTACTTCATGGACCGTGAAAGAGGCAGACAAAATCAGAGGATGTAGTAATCCATATATACGTTATGTAAAAAGGCAATAACACAGAGAGAATTCTCCAGCAAGACGACTTAACGTGATTTTATTTTAATACAGACAAACATCTTATAAATTAATTCGATGGCTAGGGGGCGGGGATGGACTGCAGATTTTATGCGACCTACCAAAAATAAGAACTGGAGCTAAAGTTATGTTCTCACGGAGTGAAACAAAAAGCCTTAACTTACAAACTTGGCAGTGCAGCGCTAACACAAAATACGCCAATATATAAAAATAGGCGAACGCATCCGGAGCGGTTAAGAATAAATCAATGTATTTAATTTAGTAAACAAAAACAATTAGGTGCAGAAATTTAAAAGGGTTACCAAAACGTGTCAGTGAAGAACAACTCGATCATGACATCTCTGGGAGACTGCTGAACAAAGCAAAAATTAACAGCTTCGCCCAAAGAGAGCAGCTGCAAAAGAAATTCTTTTTAATGTACAGAATAAGAATTAGCAAAGCTGCGGTCATAAACCACAAAGAGCGAAACAGATTGAAAGAAATAATATGTAAATACTGGTTCATTGCTGAATTTCTAACAAAATAGCTGCAGGAGCTCTAATTTGTTTTATTGTAAATTTGAGCATTAATTACCTAATTTATATTTAAAAATTAAGTAATCTTTTGTTTTACCACTGCTATATTTAATTTAATAAAAAATGTCAATAAAAGCAATTATGTAGGCTGAAAAAACACTCAAAATACTGGTGTTAAACGTTAAAGTAATTAAAAAACTTTGTAAAAAACACACATAAGAAGTTTTTACAAAGTTTTTTAATTACTTTAATTATGTAGGCTGTTAAAATTTTTAATTTAATCTAAAATTCTCTGAAGAAAAAAAGACTACAGGAGCTGAGCTCTCATGCAAAACCCTGACTGGTCTTCGTGTAATACTCTCTAACATATTTCTGCACCCTAATTCGGTAGATTTTAAAAGGGGCTTAACGTAGAATAAAGTCTCCAAATATGTTTTTCAGGAAAAGTTTAGCAAATTTGTAAAAAATTAATATAAATTAAAAAAATGTTAAGATTAAAATTCATAATTCTATACAAAGTGGGGATTATATACTGTCATATACAGAGTGGAGGTTCCACTGTCTGTGTAGTAAACATTTTTATAGCATACTGAACTCGTTTGTATTATTTTAGTTTTTAGTACTAAAATATTTGAAGGCACAATATGAACTTCTCCCCTTACATTCCCCCCCCCAAAAAAAAAAAAAAAATCTTGGCAGTGACCCTGCCATTGGGTACCCGGAACTTATATCCCCTAACACTTCTACACCGTATGAATGTGAAACGATATTATTTAATTAAAATAACGAAATTTTATGCCAACACTACGAAATATATACAGGCCCATTACTGCCAAATAGTGCTGGCCCGGTACATTTTAAGCAGTACCACGCCGTTAACTTTTTTGTGCATGTCATAGTTCGCCGTTACTAGTTATGTACCGGCGCATATGCACTTTTCAGGCACTGGTACTCCAGTGACTTCCAGACGATGGCAATCTACCTTGCTCCCGGTATACGGCACTTCGCCAGCACGATGGGTACCCGGCCGTCATTTTGTGGGCAGTTGTGTGTTTGCTGGGTAGCTTTGTACGCCGCCAATAATTCACCTATAGCAACATACGGTACGAAACTGTTAACGCTGGATCTCGGCTTGCGAAGATCATTTTCCTGGCCATTTCTTGTTGCCGATGTATCAACTCCCATCATCGAAATTGATTTTTTGAACCATCTCAACCTCCTAGTGGATGCTCGCCGTCGTAAACTTCTTGATTCCACGACAAGTATTTCCACCACAGGACAGATTTCCGAAACGTCCATCGGACGCATTTCGTTGCTCGCTGGTACCTCGGATTACCACAAACTTTTGTCATCATTTCCTCAACTTCTAAGCACATCCGGCCGAATTAAGAAAAATTCTGATGTTGCAGTGTATCATCACATACAAACGACAGGTCCGCCAGTTTTCTATAAGCCTCGAAGCTTAAGTGCACCATTGTTAAAGTCTGCGAAAGAGGAGTTTGAACTTGTTCATGTTACAACAGGGCATCATTCGTCCATCCAAGAGCCCTTGGGCGAGCCCCTACACATGGTCCCGAAAAAGTCTGGTGACTGGAGACCTTGCGAATACTACCGTCGTTTGAACGCAGCAACTGTACCAGACCGGTATCCTGTTCCTCATGTACAAGACTGTACACAAATGCTTGCTGGGAATAGAATTTTTTCTACTTTAGATCTCACACTTGCTTACAACCAAATCCCCGTCTTTCCCGAGGACATTCCAAAGACAACCGTGACTACGCCATTTGGTCTCTGGGAATTCGTTTACATGCCATTTGGATTGCGAAATTCAGGTCAAACTTTCCAGCGATATAAATAGTGTACTTCAAGGTCTAAATTTTTGTATCGCTTATCTCGATGGCATCTTAATATGCTCAGCTGACGAAATAGAGCATGTATCTCATCTGAAGCAAGTATTTACGCGACTACAAAATGCTGGTCTCACTTTGAACCCTTCTAAGTGTGTCTTCGGTATGAAAGAGGTGAAATTCTTGGGATGCCTTATCACTGAAGATGGCGTCCGCCCACTTCCGGAGAAATATACGAAAAATACGATACACCTGCATTCATCGAAAGTGAAACTTTTCTTCCTCTTTCTTCCACCGTGCATTAGGAAGAAATAACCGAAGACGCTTCACGGTCACCTCCAAGTGAACACGCAACAGTTAAGCCAACTTCACCGGTTACCGTGACTCGTTCGGGAAGAAGAGTGAAATTCAATCCTAAGTACGTTTAAGGTATCGTACCGTTGGTACTTGTGGGGGAGTACTGTGGCAACACGCAGTTTGCCATGCTCGTGCGGCTATTCTATTTCTCACTTCTCTCTAAAATTTCATCCGAGATGTGATATTGTTTTTTCTGTGCCAGAGAATTTATGTACACTAAATAAAGCTTTTCTTTAAAATTTATGTGGTGTTTTATAATTACGAGCACCCCATACATTCTTCATGTCAATAATAGAACTCTGCTAAATTTTAGGAGGGTTCTGACACCCAACCCCCCCACACTTCGCTACACCACTGTATGTGTATATACCCAGACAGCACATAAGCTTAAATCAAGCTTGACATTTGGCTTGGCAATGCAAGCTTGGCTTAAGCTTGCTTTTGGTTTTCAAAGTGCGCAGTGATGGCGCCATCTGTGAAAGAGAATGGACATTATTTGTCTAGCGTCCTCAAATTTGCTGAAAGTTCGTAAAAGATGTGTTTTATTTTATTACCAGTGCCATATTACTGGCAGGGCAAACGGGGCAACTGCCCAGGGCCTACAGATTTTAGGGCCCAAAAATCTTACATCTTACACTTTTGTAGTTTTAAAATAAAATTACAAAGGATAAAAAAAAATTCAGAAGTTAAATAATTTTTTTAATTATAAAGTATGAACAATGAAAATAATTCAAATTTACATTTGTATAAATTAATTTAAACTTATTTTTAATTCTTCTAAATGCTCTATATCGATATAGCATACCAATATGTAGAAAAATAACCACATTTGTAAAGAGAATTTTTAGCGTTAAAAAATAGAAAAATTTTTCAGTTATTTTTTATTTTAAGAAATATTTACAAAAATGACTAAAGTTTTTGTATTCCATACATGTTATGTTAGCAACTGTGATATAGCATTTCAAAGTAACGTTTAACTATCTGTTTCTTTGATTTCAGATTACTTAACACAAAATTTGTGTTAAGTAAGTAAACCCATTCTATATTTCCAAATATGGAAATTCTTCAAAATAAAATACAATTATACTACGAAATTGATTTCAAAATCAGTCGTTTGTCTCGATTTTGGCCAGCGGCAGTATTGCTCATGAGTGTTGCGAAAGTTTTAAAACATGTGTTGCTCTTAAGTTTATATTATGTTTATTTCCCTATTAGTAGAGTCTCTAAATCACACATAAAATTATTTTAATTTTGATGCATCCCATGGAAAAAAAAAAAAAACAAATAACATATCGCCCACTTATCAATCTGGCCAGAAAAACGCTTAATAATTCACTTCAAACTTTAGTCATAGCTGCATAAGGCTCTGGTGGCTGAATGGATAACGCGCTCGGCTACTAATCGAAAGGTCCCGGATTCTATTCTAGCCACGGTCACTCGATGGAAACAGATTAAAATAACTTAAAATTACAGCCTAAAGGGGGAAAATGCGCGGAAAAATAAAGTATGTGGGGCGCGGGCGCCCCGTGTATTTAGAAAAATTTTTTTTTGGAAAATTTTTTAAGCTTGAAATGTCAAGCTTGATTCAAGCTTGAAATGTCAAGCTTAATGCAAGCTGGGCAAGTGTAAACTAGAACACTTGATTCAAGCTTACGCGACTGGAATTTTCAAGCTTAATTCAAGCTTATTGACTTGATAAATCAAGCTTGCTGCAAGTTTGCTCTGCTGTCTGGGATACAAAGGGACGAGGGTCAACTTCTCCCGCGCCAACAGCTATAAATCAAATCGAGGGGCGAGTTGCACCGGAATCCATATCTTTCTCCCCTCGAAAATATACTACCGCAAGTCTTTGCGACACCCAAAAAACATCACTGGGTCCGGCCATTGCTGTAGGGGGCCCCTCGAAAATATGCCCCAAAAAACATAACTGAGTCCGGGCGTCGCTGTAGGGCCTCTTCGAAAATATGCTACCGCTGTCCCCTTGCAACACCGCAGGGTTCCTCTATGATTGTCACCCTCCCTTCCATTTCGCGGCCGCGGATTAAATTCATCAGCGGTGCAACTCGCACTTTTCTCTTTTCACGCGTTACAATTAACCCATTCCAAAGGATTCCCCATTACAAAGGAAGAATTAATCAATGGGACAAGAATGTGCATCAAGTTTATGCACCGTAGTGCTAATGACTGTGAAGTTTTAACTGGAATCCATGGCCGCCGGCAGCATAGGGCAAGGGGGGCAATGCCCCTCTGGATTTTTGTATGCAGTGTTTTCCCTTGCTTTTTTGCTCTTTCCAACATGGTAACCATACGTGGAAGTAGTCTTTGCCCCCCCCCTGGAGTAGTCTTCCCCCCCCCCTGGGAAATATTCTGCCGGCGCCCATCTAAAGGAGTAAAAAAAAACGAGAATAGATCGCAGGATTCATAAATAGCTATGCAGCCCTTGCGTCAAAACGTGGAAATCCTTTTCCCTATGAACCCATCTTCTAATGCATTTCTCCCTGCCGCGAGCTGGTGTTTTCCCCTATCCATGGCTCACTGGGATAAGTACAGGCTGTCCGGAAACCAGTTTCTCCTATGGGATTTTCCGTACGAGTAAATTTTCGCCGATTTGTCGCTTTTACCCAACGAATCACTGTTGCCAACTCTGCCGGAGAAATTATGCCTAAAATCAAAGCTAAAAGTATCCTGGAATGGATAACAATGGCCGCATTCGTAAACGCCAAACGAGTTGCACTCGTGCAACGAGTTTATCGTTTACGAATGCAGCCAATGTTTTCAAGCCGAGAAAAAAAAAAGCTATGTTTTGGCGCCTTTTTTTTTTCTCTCAGCTCTCTCGGCGTTTCTTTAGCGTTTACTTTTAAAAGCTTGTACTGCTGAAAAGGGCTTGTCTGCTGGTGCATTTTGAGTCAATTGGACTTTCATTTCCGACTTACAAAATACTTCGGTATTGCCAGTTTGCCAAGATCTAACCACAAAGTGTCTAAATTGGCTAATTTAGCCGCAAAAAGTAGACACATCTATCCACAAAGTAGCTGAATTGGCACCCGGCATTTCTATTGGCAAAAAAATCGCTCATCTTGGAGGATCGCCGGGATAATACGTAAATACCGAAAATATGGTAATCATACAAAAAATTCGACTATGAGATTTTGGTGTATTGACACATTTTGAGGTCTTCTAAATACATTTTTGCTATTTTTACGAGATGTATATATGTATGTGAGTAAACAAGATAGCTCCTAAAATGCATTCGATTGAGCTCAAATTTGGTATATTTCTCATAAACCATCATCACAAAACCGTTATTGATTTTGGTGTGTATAGCACTTACAGTTTTTTTACAGAGCTACGACAAAAATTTCTTTTACATTATGGCATATGGGGAGAAATTCTTGAAAGTGCGGTAGCGTTTAAACGGTACATTCGATTGAGCTCAAATTTCGTATATATCTTATAGATCATCGTCGCAAGACCGGTATCGATTTTGGTATGTATAGGACTCATAGTCATTTTTACAAGGCTAAGAAAAAGATTTCTTTTACATTAGAGCCAATGGACTGGAAATTTCGAAAGTGCGTTAGCGTCTGAAAGGTGCGTATTCGATTGAGCACAAATTGGGTATGTATATTATAGATCACGATAGCATGACCTGAATAGATTTTTGTGTGTGTGGAGTTTGTTCACGGGATTGCAAAAAATAATTCTTATACATTACGGCCTATGGACTCAAATCATTAAAAGGAACTATGTTCGCCGAGACGAGAGAACGAAACTAAACAATTGCACGTGCAAAATGGCGAAGAGTAAACAACTGGCATTTTGCCGAAGTGCCAAACACAGTATGAATTTCCATTTACGCTGTTCGGCGAATTTAATCTTTCTTAATTCCAAACTAGGGATTGGTGTCATAAAATGTAATTCTTTGGTAAGCCGTTTGTTTACTTTCGTTCTCTCGTTTCCGCGAACAGACTATAGTGTCTAAATATCGAATTCGAAGAAGTTTAAATTGGGTACGTATATTATAGTTCGCCGTCAGACAACATGTTTAGAGTTTGCTGTGTATAGGACTTATATATTTTCGACAGGGCTACAAATGAATGTTCTTTTACATATACCCTATGGACGGAAATTCTTCAAAGTGCGCTAATGACTACCCTACTAGCAATTTTGCTCGGGCAACCACCGGCCACGTAGCCAGCCGATGATGGCCCGAGCAAAATTGCTAGTAGGGCATAGGCTGCATTCGATACAGCTAGAATTGTGTAAGTACAGTGGCGTAGCCAAGGGGGAGGGGGTTTGGGGGGTCATAACCTCCCCATGAAGAATTTTTTGCCATACAAAATGTATATTCTTCACTACAATATCTCACACACACGTATATCTATATATAAGTTGCAGTGGTCGTAAACCCCCCCCCATGAAAACTTTCTGGCTACGCCCCTGGTGCATCATAATCCATGAGTGTGCCGTGTTTGTCTTTCTTGGGTTAATTCTTACTTTAACGTCCCGACTCTCGCCAAGGTGGCGATAATTAAACATATGCAGTTACGAGGACGATTTTTTGCATTTATGCGGCAATCGTAATTTAGAATTAAAATGGCGATTTGGAAGAACATGTAAGTACAGCGTTCCGTTATTTATTTAGGGTTGCTAATTAATGTAGTTTTAAAATTAAGTGTCTTCAAATTCCTTAGCTAGTGCGTTTATCGCTAATTTGTTCACTTTTTCATCTGGTTGTCTTGGGAGCGTTGAAACTTGTGCATAATTCCTAAGAGACCCATGACTACAAAGCTCGCCAAAGTGCGGGGATTTTTTAGGTTGGCGAAAGTCATGGGCGCCAGCAGCATAGGGCAAAGGGAGGACAATGCCCCCCCTGGATTTTTGTATACAGTGTTTTCCCTTCCTCTTTCCAACATGGTAACCATACGTTGAAGTAGTCTTTGCCCCCCCCCTGGGAAATATTCTGCCGGCGCCCATGGCGAGAGTGGGATGTTAAAATAGGAATCAACTCTTTCTTGTACCATAATAAACACATATTTGGAATCGAAATCTATCTTAAAATCTCCTACTGAAACTGTTTTACAATCTTCTCCGCAGGGGCGTAGGCAGAAATTTTTTATGGGGGGGGTTACGACTACTACAACTCATATATATGTATACGTGTGTGTGATAATGTAGTGAAGAATATACATTTTGTATGTCAAAAAATTTCTCATGGGGGGTTATGACCCCCCTAACCCCCCTTGGATACGCCCTGTGGCATATTCCAACTATATCCCGTAGACATTTTAAATACTGTTTGGAATAATCATCATAATCCATGAGTGTACCGTGTTTCCCTTCCTTGTTCCATTAAACACTTCTTCGGGATCGAAATCTATCTTAAAATCGCCTACCAAAACTGTTTAACAATTTCCGACTGGCATAGTCAAACCATACTTCACCTTTATAAATCTCATTTGGAAAGTGTATCATAATTTATGAGTGTACGGCATTTGTCTTCTCTGTTCTATAAAACATTTCTTCGGAATAGAAATCTATATTAAAATCGCCTACTAAAACTATTTTACAATATTCGCCAGGCGTTTTCTAACTATACTCGAAATATATTTATAATAAATTGTGGCATTTTGGCACCAAATTTTGCGAACAATTATCAAAAATTACAAACCGTGAGCGACTTTCAACATTTTATTAATGCCCCCCCCCTCCTCTCTACGTTATCACATTTGAAAATAAATTAAGTATAAAAAAAAAAACATACTTGAAAAGTGGCAAAACACACTAACTGTTGGAAAATCGTGTCTACACAAAAACCGTGCTCGAGCGAAATAGCACTCAAGTGCTAAAAAAGGCGCCAAAACACGGCTTTTTTTTTTCTTTTTTTTTCTCGGCTTGAAAACATTGGCTGCATTCGTAAACGATGAACTCGTTGCACGAGTGCAACTCGTTTGGCGTTTACGAATGCGGCCATTGTTATCCATTCCTGGATACTTTTAGCTTTGATTTTAGGCATAATTTCTCCGGCAGAGTTGGCAACAGTGATTCGTTGGGTAAAAGCCACAAATCGGCGAAAATTTACTCGTACGGAAAAACCATGAAGCTCTAACCCCCTTATTCACCAAACATTTGATGCGCGTGCTAGCACGTTAGGCAGTGCTACATCCAGGGTTAGTTGAAAAACGGTATTCACCACGCCTAACACTAGAACTAGCACCCGGTCAAAACCCGATCTAGCACTTGAAAATTAATCCTCCGAATTCGGAGGATTAGCATTGAAACAGCGCTCAACGCATGTGCAGTGAAGGCTCAGGGGCTCAGCGAAGCTGTAACTCTGCCATATTTATTTACATTTCTAGAACGACCCAGTACCGCGAGTCTCTGATTTGATTTGAGTAGTCCGCTAATTTAAATATAAATTTTTGCACAAATGCATGCAGATTAAACACAGCAGAAATTTGCTTTTGAAGGATTGTGTGCTCTGTGACTTTTTATGAATATCTAATCAGAGTTACGGGTATTTGTTTTCGTTAGAGTTGGGATGCTACCGTTTCATTGTAAGTTTAGTTTTGTTTCCTTTCGTCTTTATATACTGTTGATCATACTCTATTTTTGTAAAACCTTCACGGCTCATATATTTCTAATACTTCTGATTAATACAGGTTATACAGTATTTTTTTTTTATCCGTACGATTTTTTTAACGTGTTTTTAATTTAAATTCTCTACGTTTACTGTATTAGTGCTTAAAATATACTATTATAAGCTGTCGTATCTAATTAGTACATGTTAAAATGCATGCTTTACAAAATGTGCTACATGTATTAAAAATTTTAAAATATTATAATTTACTTTGTTTATAATTAACACAGTGCACAAAACCACCTAGGTGTTTATTTCTATCTATATAGTAATACTCAAATATTTTGATGATGCCATAGAATTTCTTTTAAAGGCATAGGTTAATTTATTATATATAATAAATTATGCTGACTCACTAGCTGAAATTGGTTTTACTAGCTGAATGGCAGGCATGTGGAGCAGATATAAATGTAATTCTGCCTCACACTTGCTATTTTGCTGGAAATATAAGCTACCATTCTTTTATGAAATAAAAAATGAATGATGGTGCTCTTGCTGCGAGGTCACATTGAAAAGAAGACTGATTTAACCCAACCAGCTGATTCTAGGCACAGCATTTATCTCTTGGGAGTACAGAATTTTTTTTCTAGATCTGCCATTGATCGTACGCCTGTGAAACTTGAGGTAAGTGCTTTTGTTTAGTTAAATGGTTTAATTTTATGTATAGACTGGTTGAATATTTTTGAGTAGCTATGCTGCAAATTGTTTAACCCATTGTAGTTATTTTAGGTTAAAAGTGGACCACTGATTGTCAGTCTTTTTAATTGCTGTACAGCAAATTGTGGGATTTACAAAAATGTTTTTAGACTTACATTGAAATATTCGTTAAGGATTTCTTTTCTTTTTTGGGTTGTTTTGTAGTAAGTTTAGTTATTTTGTTTCAACTAGTAAATTTAGGGATGCAACATTCTGCATACTGCATTTGGCAAATATGCCAGATATTACAAATATCCAGCAGTATATCTGTCCTAAAATTTTGTACTGCGAAATAACGTAGTATACATAATAAGTTCTAAAACAACAAATGTAATTTTTTAAATCGAAATACAGTAGAACCTCGATTCATCATTTTTCATGGGGTGCGTAGAAAAAAACGATGAATGAGGAAAAACGACAAATGCGGGTTCAAGTCAAAATAAGTAGAAAGCAATCCTTATGCATACACGTATAGCAACAAATACTAATTTCTTACAAAATTGTAAAACAAATAAATCGAAGATGAACATTAAATGATACATTTTAAAATTTCAGTTATTTTATATGGGGTTATTCATCATTTTTAAAAATTAAACGGTAAATTTTCAAGATTACGATACTGCACCTTTCATGTGATTTTATGTTTGTATAAAAACGTTCATACAATTTCAAATACCATTATTGCTTCAGACAAACTTCGTACTAGTGTACTCTCAGCCTTATCGGCATGAATATTATCCTCTGCTTTTCCATTACATTCATTTTTTGCATTATCACACGTTTCTCCCATGTTTAGGATACCACATGCCTCACCGTCTTGATTAATGGAATTATAATCATTAAGTTTCATGCTATTTACATCTTCTTCAACATTCAACCACTGTTCATCTGATCATCAATGAACCAAGAAATCATACCAAGAAACCGCTCTTGCGCTTCGCCTGGGGCCCCGCACGCCCCTCAGGCCGTCTCTGTCTTATCGAATCATCCCCAGCAGTAAATGACAATGACTTCACATGATACTGTATAAATAAAAAAGAAAATAAATTTTACATAACACATAAAGAACCTGTTAACAATTGAAAGGGGAAGAAATCTTATTGTAAATTGTTTTTAATGACTGCCCCAATAGAACCACAAAACAAAAGCATGGGGAATAATTCCGTAAGCGGGGGCAGGTTTAGTTGGCTTCATTTTTTGTTGCCAACGTCTAACCCATTAAGGTTGCCGTTAAAACAGTTCTCCATATATTCTAAGCACAATCCTTGCAGATTGGCTTATTTAGCAACGCGTAAAAGCTTTGGCGACATCTGGCTTGGCAACATGCCCCCGCTTGCGGTATTATTCCCAAAGCATGAAAGACAGCCTGACACTTTGGACATGCTTTTACACTTTATTGAAATTACTAAGAGAAAAAGAATTACAGTTTTTAAAATAATAGCCAATTTTACAAAGATAAAAACTTCTAAGTTTTAAAAAAAATACAAAATTTTAATTTTCTGTTCATTGAAAAAAAAAAAAAATTATTAGATTAAGTGATAACTGAACATGTTAATTAATTCTTAAAATAATGTAAACAGAGCAATTAAAACAATTGTTATGAAACAGCAGCAATAGATAAATTTAAGTAGTAAGTAAAAATTGATTCCTTTGGCTTTAGTAATTTATAAAACCCATGAGAAACATGCTTAATTCGAACATTTATAATTTCATTCTCAGTAAATAATAGTTAACACTTCCATAACTGTACTTTATAAATTAATTATAGTCTAGAAACATTTTATTACACTTGAAAAGTCATTCCATTTCACCTCTATTTCAAAAGAAACAAATTCAACATGCATTTTTATACAAACTTGAATCAAAACTACATTTTAAAAATCTTAAAACAGTCGTTTTTAAATGAAAATGAAAAGAGCCAGGCAAAACAGAAAGTAAAAATAGATCCAGATCTGAAAGGTATGATCGAGCAAAGTATCGTTATAGAAATAAAGCTGAATCGGAGGTAGAGAACAAAACTGTGGAATCATCTGGTAATAAAATTGAGAAATATGTTAATATTTTTAATTTTGATGTGAAAGCGTTAATTGATACTGGTTCCGAAGTAACTTTGATTGACCAGAATATTTATGAAAAGATGGGATCTCCTATTTTATCCAGTACAGATATTCATTTGTGTGGTATCGATTCTGAAAGAGTTTCACCCATTGGTTTCTTTAATTCTAAAATAGTGATTGACAGTTGTACAGTATATACTAATGTTTATGTTATGAAGCATATGCGCTTTAGTGCAGTCATTGGAATGGATGTAATATCGAAACTAGAATTTAATTTTGTGCAAGGGAATGTCAACGTAAAAAGTGCAGCCATGATTGACGTAGTCTATCCTACCAAACGAGTTACTAATTTAGATAAATACCTTTACTCGACACCTAATTTCGAACCAGATGTACTTCCGGTTACTTGTAAACAACAGTCTCTCGGGTTGCAAATGTCAAAGATCGAGACTGATCAGTGTTTGAATATTTCCCCATTCGTTGCATGCTCCCAAAATGCTGAATCTTTTGAAGCATGTGAGAGAGTACCAGATGAACTTCCTATACAAACTGACTTTTTGGCCTTGTTCGTGGAAACACCCCCGGAAGAGATTATTGATGTTAGTCACATAATTAATCCACGTTTGAGAGGAGAAGTGATAAACATTGTTAAGAGTTACAAACCACAAAAAACTAAAAGTACGGACGTTAAAATGAGTATAATTCTGACAGACGAAATTCCTATTTGTCAGCGTCCCCGTAGATTGCCGTATAATGAACAAATAATTGTAGAAAACCAAATTCAGGATTGGCTCGAGGAAAAAATTATTCAGCCAAGTTGTTCTGACTTTGCAGCACCCATAGTCTTAATTAAGAAAAAAGACGGCAGTTCGCGATTGTGTGTCGATTTCCGCAAATTAAATAAGAAAATTGTTAGGGATCATTTCCCACTTCCACTTATCGAAGATGTGTTGGATCGGTTACAGGACGCAGAAGTCTTCAGCACGTTAGATTTGAAAAATGCTTTTTTTCATGTAGACATAGAAAAAAATAGTACAAAGTACACCTCTTTCGTGACTCACGAGGGGCAGTACGAATTTCTAAAAGTTCCCTTCGGGTTGTCAAATAGCCCGTGCGTGTTCCAAAGATACATTTACCATATTTTTAAAGACCTTCTGAAAGACCGCGTCATTCTGATTTACTTAGACGACTTGATCATACCATCCAAAAACGAAGAAGAGGGGATTAAGAAACTGCAACTTGCTTTGAAAACCGCTTCAGAATTCGGATTAGAACTGAACTTGAAAAAATGTCAGTTTCTTAAGCGGAAGATAGAATTCTTGGGTTACATCATAGAACGTGGAACGATCAAACCATCTCCTGCGAAGATAATGGCTGTTCAGAATTTCCCACAACCAAAAAACATTAGGCAAATCCAAAGTTTTTTAGGCTTAACAGGGTATTTTCGAAAATTCGTCAAAGACTACGCCAAAATCGCCAAACCCCTTAGTGACTTGCTTAGAGATAGCAAAGAGTTCCGTTTTGGAATAGAGCAAAAACATGCGTTCGAAGAACTGAAAAAAGCATTAGTGAACGACCCAGTATTACATCTTTACAGACAAGGTCAGGAATTAGAACTTCACACGGACGCCAGTAGTTTCGGATTCGGCGCAATTTTACTACAGTTAGGGAAGGATAATAAAATGCATCCGATACACTACATGAGCAAAAAGACCTCAGAACAGCAGGAAAAGTATTCCAGTTACGAGCTAGAGCTTTTAGCGGTGGTCGAAGCATTGAAAAAATTCAGACCTTACTTGTTAGGCACCAAATTCACAATAGTGACAGACTGTCAAGCGTTCCAGAAAACGATGAGTAGAAAAGAATTGTCTCCGAGATTAGCCAGGTGGTCAATGCTACTGGAAGATTTTGATTATGAGGTAGTCCATCGTCCAGGTTCACAGATGAAACACGCTGACGCACTCAGCAGAAACGTCTCAGTATTAGTATCAGAACCTCTGACGGCTGATATGACTCATAAAATTGCAGCTGCACAACGAGAAGATGAACATTGCGAATTGCTAAAGGAATTAGTTGCCTTGGGAAAAGAAGATAACTATTTCATCAAGAATAACGTGCTATACAAATACGAAGCTGGTAGAGAGTTACTCGTAGTACCGGCAGAGATGGAGTTACAAGTGATTAAGAAAATTCATAGCAATGGACATTTCGCTACATCTAAAACTTTAGAACTGGTCAAACGAGATTTTCATGTCAATGGTCTGAGAAAGAAAGTCGAAGCTGTTATAACCAACTGTTTAGAATGCATTTTATGTAATAAAAAGCAAGGAAAGGGTGAAGGATACTTGAATCCTATCCCGAAAGAAGAGGTACCCTTGAGTACTTATCATATAGACTTTATCGGACCGTTACCATCTACAAACAAAAATTACAAACATGTTTTAAGTGTAGTGGACGCATTCACAAAATTTGTCTGGTTGTATCCAGTCAAATCAACCAGTACTCATGATGCCCTCGAGAAGCTGAAATTGCAGCAGACGACGTTTGGGAACCCTGAAAGAATTATTTCAGACAGAGGAAGCGCCTTCAGCTCAAAAGAATTTGCTGACTATTGTGAAGCGGAAGGCATCAAACACATTCAAATAACCACAGGAATTCCAAGAGGAAATAGCCAGGTGGAGCGGATTCATAAAACTTTAATACCAGTGCTATCTAAACTGTCAATCAAAGACCCGACAAAGTGGTACAAATATGTCAGCTCCGTTCAAAGAATTTTGAACAGTACCACCGCCAGAAGTATCAAAACTAGCCCATTTGAATTATTGACAGGGGTTAGGATGAAGAACAAAGAAGACCTGAAAATTAACGAAGTCTTAAACGAAGAATACCAGAGAAGTTTTTTGGAGGAGAGAAATTCCTTAAGGGAAGAGGCTAAAAAAAATATCCTCAAAATGCAACAAGAAAATAAGAAAGGTTATGATAAGAAAAGAAAGAAAGCAGTAGAGTACAAATTAGGCGACTTAGTAGCAATCCAGAGGACACAGTTCGGGACTGGTTTGAAGCTACGACTGAAATATTTTGGCCCCTACAAAATAACGAAGGTCAAAGGACATGACAGATACGACGTCGAAAAAGTGGGACGTCATGAGGGTCCTAACATCACAAGTTCTGCGGCAGATCACATGAAACCGTGGAGCAGACTGTAGAACTTTTCATATTTCTAATGACCTGTAAATAATGTATTTTTCTTTTCTTTTTTTTAAGTGTTTATTTCAGATATCCTTATAGTCCTGGGCGGTGAGGACACCGCAGGTCAGATGGCCGAGCCTGTAGAACCCGAAGTTTCCATAAGAGCGCAGCTGCTGAAAGATCATTCACCCCTTCCTTTGAGACCCCCCCAGGAGTGGGAGGTCACGTGGTGTTTTGTTTTTCGTTGGCTGGCGAATTCGGAAGAAGCGAGCCGTTAGTTAGAGTGAAGTTGACGGAGAGAGACGTTCGGAGATATTGAACGATGATGGAACTTTTCGTGCATGCCTAGGTGGCTTGTTTTATTGTTTCTTCTAAAGAAGTGAATCCTGTGTGGATGATATTTTGTTAACGTACCTAAGTGGTGTAAAAGACTTCTAGTATAACTTTGTAAATAGAAGATTTATTAAATGTGTGTGTGTGTAACTTAGACTCATCATTGAGTTATGTCCTGCTTTTAATTAGAAACGCATAACAGTAATTCGTCAACTCATAGGGTCAGCATACGATCCTCTACATTTTTCAATACATGGTAACAGTAATTCAATTTCAAACTCAGTAAAGTTTTTCCTTTGGGTAAATATATCTACCAACACATACCACAAAAAATATCAGGAACACCACTCGTAAACAAATCATCAAAACATGAGCTAGGATCTGTTCAGTGTTGCCAAAAAAAGAATTCAAATTAATCTGACCAATCACAGACAAGCTTACAAAAACACTGTGTCAGATTTGGGATTACACCAATCCGGGTTCAAATTTTTTGGTGAATACCTTTTGCGTTAATCCGCGTGCTAGTCCTGAAACTCGTGCTACGTGATTCTAGTGCTGACACCTGGTTGGTGAATAAGGGCGTAAGGAGGGTCATCGGGAATGGGCGATCAGGCGGGAAAACGGACCAGGATCCATTTTCAGCGTTGTTTTGATTGTGAACGAGCTATATTTTTTTAATAAAATAAATTATTTTGATAGAATATGGGTCGAGCGAGTCACTGCTTTGCACCTGGATGTGACAGTGGATATCCAGAAGCCAGAAAAAGAAATGTATCGCTCGGGAAGAAAAATCCAACGTTATTTAAAGCTCCAAACTGCATCAATACAGCATCACCATAATATTTCTTTAATATGGCCCCTTATAAATGTATAACATAAAAAGTAACACTATGTAAATAGAAAACCTTTTGTACATGTTAGTAGTAGTATAATGCTAATGTGAACACTTTAAAATTGGCATTTGGCCCAATAATCAAATTGAAAAAGCAGTATAATACTTTGAAATTGTCCATTTAAAAAAAAATAATAACAGTTTTATGAATAATATTTTTCTGTTTATTAATTTAATTAGGGTGGGGGAGGGGATTTTATAATATATAAGAGATACACAAATGAATAGATATTTTTGACATAAGTCTGCAAAACTTATACAGAAACAAATATTTTCAATTCAAAATCTGTTTTTTTTTTAAATACAAAATTTTTCAAAATTAAAGAAATATTAGATTTTTTCTGATATGTGAAAGCTTGCAAAACTGATGCAAAAGAGTCAATTACTGAATATGCGTGTATTTATTGAATTAATTTTTTTTTCCTTTATGCTTTTTATGAAATTTTTTGTAGTACTGAAAAATGATACTGATACTGAAAAGACATTGATTTTTATGTAATTTTTTGTGGTACTCAGGTCCTTATTATCGCACGGGCAAATCGGGACTTTGCCCAGGGCCCCCCAATTTCAAATCTTGTTCTGAAACATCCTTCTTTCTATCAAAATTTTATGAAAAATAAAACAAATTTCATAGATCCCCCCCCCCAAATTCATGAGTTCCTGGGGCCCTGTTATAATCAGGCTCTGGTGGTGCTGAAAAACGGCGTTAAATGTTTTTCTCTTTCCATATTTGTTTTTGTTTTTTGGTTTAACTAACCAATTTTAAGACTAAAGACAAAAAAAATAATAATAAATAAAATATAATGTGGAAGAGCGGGTACAGTAGCGGATCCAGGGGAGGGGCTAGGGGGCTTCAGCCCCCCAAAAGGGATTGCTAAAGGGTAACATTCTGCTTCATTATACACTTTAAATAGCTAAAATGATCATATTTCATAACTTAGCCCCTCCCAAAAGCATGCACATTGGTTTAGACTAAAATTTTGATTTATAGTACATTTTAATTGGGTGAAATAAGCTTTTTTAAAAATTTAGCCCCTCCCAAAAAAAATTTCTGGATCCGCCACTGAGCGGGTATATAAGAGGAATTTATAGCCTGAAAGAAGGCAGGGAATATTTTTTAATTTTTAGCGAATTGCTACCAAAAATATTTGTCAAAAACTGATCTATTATATCGTTCGCATGCAGTTTTAAAGAGAATTTATTTAAATTATTAATTAATTTATTAAATTTTCAAACTGGTGTTACATCATTGTAACTAAGTAATATAGAAACAAAATTATTATATATGCATATTAATTATCATATTTATTTATTCAAATGTTAGTGTATACTTCATGAGATTTCAGCATAAATGAATAAATCCCAATTAGAAAAGCATGAAATCGGAAAGCGCGCGCGGCGCGATGTTGTTTTCCGCTACCGTCAATAGATGGCGCAATCAATGGTAGCTGCAGTTTCGTCGGCAATTCTCATACTGCGTAGTTGGTCCAAGTTGGATAACAAGTCGATGTTTCTCCTCCCGAGCTTCATGGGAAAAACGGAGCTTTCTGGACAGCCTGTACTTATCTCAGTGAGCCATGCCCTATCAAACTCACGGACTAAGAGGCTTTAGGACGGTCATCGGGAAGCGGCAGACGGGCGAAACTGCGTCAGCCTCTGAAAAGAAAATATGCGGCCCCTTTTTAATGATTAACGGCACGGGCGCCCTCTGACGACACACAGCGTAAGTATCTCCCGCAGGGTGCTTCCGTTGATATTTGTTTACGTTTCAGCTACTAGCAAACGGCGCATGCGCCAAAAATTAATGGGTACGACTTCCAGCGCCACCTTTTGGGCAAATTTCATTTAGTTCTTTCACAATGCTTGGATGATTGTCCTGAACCCTCTTAGTCCGTGATCAAACTGGAAGGTAGAAAAGTCTGAGTTTTTGTATTGGGATTCCATCTGCCCCTATCCGCACGTTTCATACATGAGTGTTGTTTTGTTTGTGTCTGATCAACACACATCTTCGCTTGTATGAAGATATTTATTATATAAAGTAATAAGAAATGGCTGTAACCCTCTATAACTTGTTTGAAGCTGCTCTTTTGTGCATTAATGCAATTGCAGTTTTGCACGAAGAGCGATTTCTCGTCAAAGGTACATCATTCTATATTTAATTGCACTCAAAGTTATTAAGATTCTGTTATATTTATTATTGACCTTTTCTAAATATTTATGCAAAAGTTCTGATTAGGCACCATGTTCTCGAAATTTCGTATAAATTCCTCATTGGTCTGTTTCTTCCGCGCACTTTTTCTACTGTGGCTTAGATTTCAACAAGAAAGATAAATCATGCCAAACGCATCGTTGCGTACGTTGCATACGAAAGCGTAGACATGGAAGAATTTTCTATTTATTTATTTAGCCAAAACTATTTAAGTTACACACAAAATAACACTTGAACATCTCACATAACATACCGGATATTTAAAGGCAATATAGTATCATATATAATCTTTAGAAACCCTTACAGTTTAAAATCAAGTTACAGCCCGCGCGCAAGTTGAGTTGTTTTATAGTGAATGATCAAAAATATCTATCATTATAAAACACTTTCCAACACATCAGTATTTTTAAACCATGTTTGGTGATGTATTTTCTTTAAATCTGTCGAGATTTCGGAGATAAGATAATGTTGTATTATCACTATAAATGCTGTTTTATAAGACCCTGTAAAAGAGAATTTTTTTTCATCGTTTAACTGAAGAATATAAAAATTTTATACTCATTGCCTTGTGCTAGAAATGTATTAGTGTGCCTCAAATGCCACAGATTGTAATGTATTGGAATTCTTTTCAGCGTTCCTGTAGAAGAACTATTAATAATACAGACAATATTTTCAATTGACAGCATTATTTTAAGAGCCTTAATAGTAATATGCATACCAACTTTGTTAAAACTTGTAGTTAAAAATATATTATCTTAAAAAAAAAAAAAAACCTCTATAATACGTTTTCAAGAATGACTGCCCATAGATTGCGCTTAGATGTTTTTTCTCCTGCAAATGAACTAAATAAATGCTACTTACACTATTTTCAATAGGGTACATGCAGTGGCGTAGCCAGAAATTTTTCATTGGGGGAGGGGTTACGACTAGTGTAACTCACATATATGTATATGCGTGTGTAAGAAGTGAGTAAAGAATATACATTTTGTATGACAAAAAATTCCTCATGGGGGGGGGGGTTGTGAATCCCCTACCCCCCCCCCCCCATGGCTACGCCACTGGGTACTTGGTACTGTACATAGAAAAAACATAAATTTCGCACATATCGATGTATATTTATGGCAGTTAGAACGCTGGAGGGGTGGACAACAGAACGGACAAACAAAACGAAATCATAAACACCTCTCAAACTTGTTATTAAGTTAAAAATATAAATATTCCCTTTATGTAACATAACAGTATCAGATGAACACAGAGAGTGAAGAATTTATTCTTTTAAGGGTTAGCAATCTAAAAATAATTTTCCACATGCTAAACAATCAAAGTTTGCAATTTTGTTCCATGAAAATCTGTTCACCCATTGTGGGTTCTTACGCATTAATGGATTTTTGTTGGTCAGAGAAATTCCTCTTATGCAACACCCCTCCTACTCCTAGGCAAATAGCCCTTAGCCATTCCTAAACGAAACACAATACACTAAATCGGTTCATTACAGCACGATTAACGAATTTTCAAAATTCCAATGAAATCATTATAGCTTAATATTATCACATTAGATATTTTTCGGTTTATTGCCAAGCTCGGTACATTTCTCAAAGCATTTCCCCCCATCATATTTGGGAACAGCTTTAGTATGGTCCCTTTTTGGCGATTTTTTGATTTGGCGACAAAATCTTGTCGCCAACCCAAGTTTGCCTTGCCGATGCCAATTGTAAACAATATGGCGGATCGGATGGCGCTGGTTCCGAGATAGTTGATCGTTGCCGTTAATTTTGCTATGATTTATGGTAAAATCATACAAGCCGGTGCCCACCCCATGTAAACATGGCGACAGTCGCTGGAGCTTGGCGACCGCCAAGCTCCAGCGACTGTCGCCATGTTTACTAGTCATTCTAGGCAACCAGTGGTCCGTTTTTAACTAAAAAAACCCCAGTGGATTCAGCAACCTAGTTGTACAGCTATCTAAACTAGGCAACCAGTGGTCTGTTTTTAACTAAAAAAACCTCAGTGGATTCAGCAACCTAGTTGTACAGCTATCTAAACTAGGCAATCAGTGGTCCGTTTTTAACTAAAAAAACCTCAGTGGATTCAGCAACCTAGCTGTACAGCTATCTAAACTAGGCAACCAGTGGCCCGTTTTTAACTAAAAAAACCTCAGTGGATTCAGCAACCTAGCTGTACAGCTATCTAAACTAGGCAACCAGTGGCCCGTTTTTAACTAAAAAAACCTCAGTGGATTCAGCAACCTAGCTGTACAGCTATCTAAACTAGGCAACCAGTGGCCCGTTTTTAACTAAAAAAACCTCAGTGGATTCAGCAACCTAGTTGTACAGCTATGTAAACTACGCAACGAGTGGACCGTTTTTAACTAAAAAAAAACAACAACAGTGAACTAAGCAACCTAGTTGTACAGCTAATGTAAACTGGGCAAACACTGGCCCGTTTTCAACTCAAAAAAACATCGGTGGATTAAACAACCTAGTTGTACACCTCTTATAAAGTCAGTATGATTAGAATAGCACGTAAATAGCACTTACGAAAACATAAACACTTCAAATATCAATTTAAAATTCACATTAAAAACCTTAAACATCGAAAGATTCGTTAAAAAAGAACACTTACCTCTATTTTTTTGGTAAATAACCGCTCAGAAATGTCCCCAACACCCACCGGCTTATAACGTACTATATTTCTAACAAACACCCACAAATTCTTTTCTTATATTAACATAACACATTTCATTCTCTTCCATCAATAACGCAAACAATTTCAAATTCCCAAACCTGACGAAACACGTATTCTTTATGGTTGCCAGTCACAACTACCACCGGCAGTTGGCGGTGCATCGCTCACTCTCGCGTCAGATTGTTCGCCAATGATTTGTAAACAAACCATTGACATGTAAACAAGGCACCGTATACGGAATATAGTCCGATTTATTTTAATGGCTTTTAAATATTTTTATGAAAAAAATTAAACAAATAACAAGCTTACATGTACATATAGATTCGGTTTAATAAAATTTAATAACTTTTCTTTTTGTGTGAGGGGGGGCTGTGCCCCCCCTCAACCCCCCCTTTCTCTTTTGAGTAGATTAAATTAAACAATGCAAACAAATAATATTCTAAAGGCAATACCTCACCAAAATAACAAATAAAAAAGACAAAAAAATTAAAATACATTTTAGCATTCTGACAAAAGACTACGTAAGCAAAATAAAGAACTAATTCAAATCATAACGAACAATGCTTATCTCATACCTTAATTAAAATCGCTAAATTGTTTCAATATTGAAATAATAAAATCAAAATATCAAATATTATATTAATAACGGAATTATTTGTTGCTCCTACCATTAACAAATAAACAAAGGTAATAATAACAATTAAAAACAATGCTTATCACATACCTTGATTAAAATCCCTATGTTATTACAATATGGAAATAATAAAATCAAAATATCTAAAATTATTTCACTGTATAAAATATTAATAACGTAATTATTTGTTGCTTCTACCCTTAACAAATAAACAATCGGGAACGAAAATATTAACCTGAAACATACTATCAAAAGAATGTTTAGTATGAACCTGAATATCCATTTTAAATTTCAGTAATAATTAAATAATAAAATTTAATCTAAAATAAAGCCATTAAAATAAAACCATAAAGCGTAATGGCGGTTCCACAACTCGAAGCTCCCGCGCGAAATACTGGCAAAGGGGTCTCCAAAAGTTTAATAAAGGAACAAACGCTCCCTATTCGCTGGAGCGAAACTGCGACGTCACGGATGAATGACGTCACGCACCTAGGGTTGCCATGTCCAGCTCCTCCGCTCCGGAGCATCCGCCAGAGGGGTTACCATATTGGCGCTGTTATCGCGCCAAAAACGTCGCCAAAAATAAATCGCGCCAAAGGGACCATACTAAAGCTGTACCCATATTTGGCAATTGATCTCAAAAGTTGCCAACATTGGTTACTTGTGGCACAACATTTGAGGAAGGCACTTATCGTCGCTGGATTATTAGCTAATTACATTGTAGGATATACAGTAGAAGACCCGAAATCCGCCGATCCAATATCCGCAAGGCTCTAAAATCCGCGCAGCCTCTTGAATGTAAACAATGAAATCAGCGACCCACGAGCTTGCAAAACCAGAGTACGAGCAACTTGTTTTCACGCGTTGTGATGACGTCACTTGCGAAAGAGCGATTCTGCTGTGCAGGTGTTCGTTCTGTTGTATTTCTCCTCTGTGTTTATGGAGGAAGTTAAACTCTGTGGTTGATCTTTGACCTTGACGGGGCGCAGCGTTAATGTGCGTCTGTGGCTTTTATCACATGGTACTCGCTCTAACGTTCTAACGTTTGTTTGCTCTTTTTTGGATGCACGAGTTGCAGTTTCTGCTATTTTTTATTTTATAATGTCGAACTTGAAACGAGTCCGTGATTCCACAGCTTCCACCAGCACTAGTAAAAGAAAACATGTTTCTTTAACAATTCTCCAAAAAGTGGAAATCATCAAAAAGTTGGATACCGGCACAAGTCCTGCAAATATTGCCCAAACTTATGGCATTTCCGTAAGAACGGTATACGACATTCGGAAAAGTAAAGAAAAATATTTGAATTTTTACAGTAAAAGTGACAGCAATTCAGGATTTCAAAATCGAAAAACTATGCATCAGGCAAAATCTGCAGATTTGGATACCATAATATACGAATGGTTCAGAGCTCGGCGAGATGACGGGATCCCAATTTCTGGAATTGTACTAAGAGCGAAAGCTAAAGAGTTGCATGCTGAATTAAAGGTGGAGCAACCCTGTGACTTTAGTTCAGGCTGGTTGAAGAAATTCAAACAGAGGCATGGTCTGCGCTATATTAAAACACATGGAGAGAAACTCTCAGCTGACAGGGAAGCTGCTGAGGAGTTTATCGATGAATTTTCTTCACTAGTGGCTAGTGAAAATTTATCTCCAGAACAGATATTCAACGCAGATGAAACTGGTCTTTTCTGGAGATGTTTGCCACGACAAACATATGCAGCTAGTGAAGAAGGTGCTTCATCTGGAATTAAAGAATCAAAAGAAAGGGTAACGGTATTAGTTTGCAGCAATGCAGCTGGTACGTACAAGTGCAAATTGCTTGTAGTTGCCAAAAGCAAACATCCCGTGCATTGAAAGGAGTGAAAACGTTACCTGTAATATACAGGAGTAATAAACGGGCCTGGATTACAAAAGAAATTACAACTGATTGGTTCATGAACCATTTTGTAAAGGAGGCCCGAAATCATTGCACGAGTGTTGGTTTGCAACCTGACTGTAAAATTTTATTGCTCTTGGATAATTGTCCTGCACATCCAGATGAATCGATTTTGTGTTCTGACAATGTGGTTGCCCATTTTTTACCACCCAACACTACGTGTTTAATTCAGCCCATGGACCAAGGTATCATACGAAGTTTGAAATGCTACTACAAGACAGAATTTCTGAAGAAGATTTTAAATGCTGTGCCTTCTTTCGGACTTGGAGACATTAAAAAAATCTTTTCCATCAAGGATTGCATTTATGTTCTGGCAGAATCCTGGAACTCTGTGTCTAAGTCCACTCTCGTGAATGGATGGCATAACCTCTGGCCGTCATCTCTGTTCATAGAAACAGATGAAGATGCTGAATTTTCTGGGTTCAGAGAGAATCCAATGAAAGCTAAAGCTGAAGAGCTATTGATTTACGCCAAGCAGGTGATGGGCGATAAACCCTTGTTTCAAGAAAGTGACATTCTAGAATACATGAACTCTGATGATAATCAAATAACTGAACAGTTAACCGATAGTGAAATAATCGATTCAGTTTTAAAGCCTCAGGATGTGGACTCCGATAGTGATAGTGCTGCAGGTGAACAGGATGAGGAAAAAATACTTTTCGATGAAGGTTTGACTGCAGGCGAAAAATACCTGAAGTTTTTAGAGCAGCAAAACTGCATAACAGAACAAGAAATTATGACTGTTCATCAAATACAAAAAAAACTGAGACTGCAACACCCTAAAGTTTTAAAACAAACTTCTATAAAAGAAATGTTTGCCAAGTTAAAAAATAATTTGTAAGTTTATTCTCCTTTTGTATTAATTCTATAATTAAGAATTAAATTTAAATAATATAACCACTTTCAGTATGTTTTTTTTTTTTAAAGATGTTTAATCATGCTTACATTATTTTCATATGATTTTATCTGGGTAAAAATTGGAGCATTTTTTCCTGTCATGACCCGAAATCCGCAAAATTCTAAAATCCGCACAAGGCCTGGTCCCAAGCTGTGCGGATTTTGGGTCTTCTACTGTAGTATTATATGCTTTAAATAGATGCCTGTCTCTAAACTGCCATTGACTGTATTGTATTGGAATTATTTTTAGTGCTCCTGTAGAAAAACTATTAACTGTACAGACACTATTTTTGATGGAAAGCTCCATCTTGTAATCCTTAATAACATATATCAATTTTGTTTCATTTCAATTAGCAGAATATCTCTGAAACTTGAAGTCAAAGACCATTGTGTAGCAATTGCAACCTGGGGAAAAAAAACATTTAACGAAAGTATGTCTACACTCAATATATTTCATCTTCGTCCACCTAAAATAAATTACTTCATGCTCAATTTTTATTATATACTAGCAGCATTGCCCGTACAATTGAAGAGAGATGACCTTTGACCTAAAATATTGATCAAATGCACGCGATTATGCATAGTAGTAATAAATTTATTCTTTATTTCAAAAGCATAAATCCTTTAATGAGGGCAAAGTTCGCCAAACATGATGATCTAAAATCGGTTTTTAATTAATAATTAAAAAAGTAATTAAAATTTCAAACTTCTGAGCCTCAGATGCACATTACAAGTCATGGGCTCATATGTTCAAATTTTCAGAGTTCTGTGTTTTGTACTTTTTTCTGGTCATCTCACACAGACATTCACTTCTATTATTGTACAGTGCAGCACCGATAATCCGGCATCAGCGGGAATGACGCAGTGCCGGATTACGGATGTGTTGAAAATTTCCATTAAAACCATCGTTGATCACGTTCTATTGACCAGTGTATTATTTATCAATGAAAAGTAGTCTTAAAATATGCATACGATCGCTGTATAAACCACAAAAAAAAAAAAAAAAAAAATACTAAACTACACTAGAACAAATGTAATTTAGTGTTTAATTCTAACTAAAAACTATAAAGCAGAAAAGATTGTTGATTTTGGAAGATCTTCATAAAATATAACACAAATAGTAACTGAAATTTATTTAAATACTAATTTAAAATAAGTGTATTAAATTATTATTAGAATCTAATTAGCTTTTGTATTTACATTAAATACATCGGTTAATTTGACTTGCTTCTTTTTTTTTTTTTTTTGGCTTTCGGTATTTAATTGATTAATTAGCATATGCACATTCATCAGTTGACTCTCGGATATAAAATCAAATTTATTAAATCCCTCCGTAGTTTATACCCTAGAGTTTTATTTTGCAAGCTGAATTACTCCCAATTTTACTCTCTTCAGTCTCTCCACAGCTTCTTAATTACGTCGAAACATACCAATTCCCCACCCCTCTTGCTTTTCAAAGCACTGGCGAATTCCTTCCTGCGATAGTTGACGATTTCGCACAGTGACAGGATGTCTAGAAACAAGGCAATGTGTCTGGAAGGAGCCGAAACCACGTGTTTACGATGATGCATAAACATGCTGTCTCGTTTTAAAAACTCATACATATTAATGTTCTATGAAAGCACTCGCATTATCTTTGAATTCTTCATTCAGCTACACTGCACCTCTGACTGCAATTAATTTAAATGTAATAAGCGAACCAAGCCATATTTACTTTTGTTTTTTTCTCGATATTAGAAAATGCATTGATTCAAATATTTGCGGCAGTAATGGTGATCGGCAAAGACATGTTAAGGCCAAAATACAAAACAAAAAGAAAAATATTCGGTGAAAAACGATCTATTGAAGAAGAAAAAAAAATTAAGATAGCCATACATCAATTAAAATCAGTGTTAAAAGTTCCGGATCCCTTTTGGGAGGGAAAAAACGAGACTAGTGCCGGATTATAGGTTCCCGGATTATGGATGCTGCACTGTACTAGATTTGGTGCAAAACTGACTAAATTTCTGTGCCATTTCATGTTTTTCAATGCACGCGATTTTGTTTCACAGTAGCATGCAGACGAAACTTGCCAAGCATGGCATCCTGAAAACAGTTTAATTAATAATTCAAAAGTAATTAAAATTTTAAAATTCTGAGATCCAGGTGCACATTATCGAAGGCATGGGCTCATATGTTCGAATTTTCAGAGCTCTGCATCCAGTAGTTTTTTCTGGACATCGCACGCATACAAATTTTCAGACATTCATTTTTATTAATACAGATATATAGATACCCAAATCGAATTTCATGTACTTCTGCTAACGTGCGGAATTTCTTCATATTCGAAAGCTTTCGTTTTCATGTGAATATCCGGAGGATCTCATTTTATTAAAAAATAAAAGAAATAAACTTATAAATCTGGAAAAAGCTGTTAAGTATGACGTCAAAATGAAGTCATTGCCATTTGCAATTGCTAATTTTGTCACGCAAATGATTAACTTTTTTGACTCTTGGAAATGAAATGTTGCTGAAAATAGCAAAAAATCGCTTAAAAATGAGAGAATGGGTGGATTTTCAGATTTTTAAAGTAACGCAGATTGTTTTCTATATTTTTATACATAATTGTGAAAATTTTCAAGCAAATCGTACAAACGATGTAGAAAGTATTAGGCTTTTTGTCCTTGGCATTGCAATGTTTTTGCAGTAATGGCGGAGAAAGATTTATCTTGTAGTCAGGGACCCGCGCAACTGTATAGTAGGATGATACGCTTTAAAGAAAAACTTCCCATAGAGCGCAATGTATTGGGAATATTTTGAGTGCTCCTGTAGAAAAACTATAAATGCTACATAGACCATTTTCAATAGGGTACATGGTACTGTACATAAGAATAACATATTTAAATTTCGTAGAAATCGATGCATATTTATGCGAGTTAGAGCATGGACAGACAGACAAACCAAAATCATAAACACTTTTTAACCTTGTTAGAAAGTGTTAAAAACGGATGTTTGCACTCATTTCTGATGTATCTGTATTTCACCTGGCAGAGCCAGCCTAAGACGTGTGCGGTCAAACACATGCAATTTTCAGAAGGGCGTCCCCAGTGACTGCACCTAACCATTTTGCATGATCAACAAAGCAAACTCAAGTAATTTTATCAAATTAAAATTCCACATAATTTACACTAATAAAAACAGATAAAAAAATTTTAAACTCACTACAAAATAACTAAAAAATCTGCAACCACTGGTCCATTTTTAACCTAAAAATACTTAGGCAAATTCAGCAACTGGCTGAACATCTAATTTAAAATGAGCGAACAGTGGACAGTTTTTAACTTAAAAAAACATTCGGTGGATCAAGCAACTTAGTTATACAGCTTATGTATACTGGACAAATATTGGTCTATTTTAAGTTAAAAAAAAACTTTGGTGGATTTGGCGACTTATATCATACATATTATTATCATACATATATACAGTGGGTTAAATTTATATAGTGAAACCTCGACACAACAATACTTAAGGGATGCAAAAAAATTATTGTTCTATAGGGATGTATCATTATATTGAGGGAGATTATATTCTATAGAAATTTCACAGGACCTCAAATTTCATCATTATGGAGGGATTAATCATTGTATTGAGTATCGTTATAGTGAGGTTTTACTGTACTTAAATGGTTGTGCTTAAACTTCCAATAACTTTGTTGTGTAAGTTTTAAACTATTTAACTAAAATAGACAATGTAGAACACATACCTTGAAGTACCAAATTGCTGTAGAACAAAGGGTTGCCAAATATACAAAATGTTACATAAATTCAACCTGGACATTAACTTGAAGGTTATATGATGGTACACATAAATATTTAGATTTCCCTAATGATGTTGCTTTATAATATAATGCTAGACTAGCAAGATAATTAGAAAATTATTTGTACATTCAATAATAGTATGTAATTCTAATTTTATTATCATGGGTTGATCCAGGTATTTTTTCCAGGGTCCCATTTTTGTGAAAACTATTGACTTTTGTAAATTTCAATATCTATGTTCGTGAATTTTTATACCAATTTTTGTAAAAGTCACTTTTTTCATAACATAATTTACAAAACAAAATAAACAGTAAAATGTCAAAGAAGGGTTGTTCTAAGTGATTGTATTTTTGTGAAGGGGCCATTTTAATCGATTATAATTTTCTAAAGGGTCCATTTTAATCGATTGTAATTTTGTGAAAGGGCCGTTTTTATCGATTATAATTTTGTGAAGGGGCCGTTTTAATAGATTGAATTTTGTGAAGGGGCGGTAAAATGGACCCAAATTTTGCCTGCATCAATCCCTGATTATATGAGTGTATGTATGTATGTGTTACAGTGAAAACCCAAATTAACTAGGGAAAACACATTCTAACTGAGATCGCTAAGGAAACCTTTTCTCTAGTGATTTGACTAGTGTACTGAGCGTCTGCCCATGCTATGTTAAATTTTTCAGCATGTTCAGGAAATTTTTCTGAATTTTAATAATTTTGCTCCAGAATTTTTTTAAGTGCAAAATAAAGTCGATTTAAATCAGTTTTTTTTTTCTTTAATCAGCAAACCCTGCTGTAAATGCCTTTAGTCACTTATACATGGCATTCATAGGTGCATGCATGGAGAGGGCTATGGGAGCTAAAGCCCCCATCCCCTCTCCATGCATGCACCATTTCACATGTAACCTCCTCTAAAGCTGGAGGTTAGATGTGAAAAGCTTTAAAAATTAAAAATTGTCACTAATGAATTAAAATATTTTATTTTTTTAAATCCTCTTCGAATTATCTCTAAAATATCTTTTAGGGGGGGAAAAAGTTTCTTTTTAAATAAATACAGTGGAACCTTGATCTATTGTTGCCACATTCATTGTTTTCCTGTATTGATAATTTTATTTCTATGATTCCTGCTAGGGATGCACCGAATACCATATTTTGCCGAATACCGAATATTTGGTAAAAATTCTAACCTAATATTCGGCCGAATACCAAATACTTGGTTAAAATTTATTAAACTTTGATTGCAATGATTAATTTAATTAGTTTTTTCTTAAACAATAGTTCATATGAAAAAACACTCAAAATACTGGTGTTAGATAAAATAAATAAAAACTTTGTGAAAAAAAAAAAAAAAAAAAACAGTTCCCTCTGCTCAGTAAGACAGAAGGACTTGTCTGATGAAGACTGAAAGAATTTTTTGGTCAAAATGATCATTATGCTTTTATAAGTAACCTTTTATGTGTGTTTTTTTTTTCCACGAAGTTTTTATTTATTTTAATATTTCATATGGTATAAAACTTCAAAAATTAAAATGCTGCAAAATTTAATATCCAAGTGTGTTTCCTTTATATATTATTAATAACTTTTCTAAATATTAGTGAAATGCTGCTTTTTAAATATTAGTGTATTTGCATAATGTTAAAAAAACCTGCATGTATCGTTTGTCAAAAAGTGACTATCCCGTGTTCATCGGGTTTATTTTAAATTTTTCTCTTGAACAAATGGAAATAGAAACGTTAAGTAGATCCATATGGCATACAAACTATAATTGCTTCTTGGTTTGACGATAATCTGATGAACAGTGGTGGCATGTAGCAGAGTGTGTGCATAGTGTAAAATTTAATGATTATATTTCCATTAATCAAGACGGTGCGGCATGCAGTATCCTAGGTATGGAAGAAATGTGTGATTATGCAGAAAATGAAAACAATGGCGAAGCAGAGGATATTGTTTATGCCAATAAGGCTGAGCCACAACAGTACCAAGTTTGAAGCAGTAATGGTATTTCTAACTCTATAAACTTTTAGTAAATTTATACAAGACGGTGCACACCCCATGTAGAGACGGCGACAGTCGCTGGAGCTTGGCAGTTGTCAAGCCCCAGCAACTGTCGCCAACCATTTTGCACGATCAGCAAAGTGAAGTCAAAGAATTTTAACAATTAAAATTGCACATAAATTCTATTAGCAAAAGCATTAAAACAAAATGCACAATCCATATTTAACCGAAAAAAAGTCTGCAAATTCAGTAACAGGTAATTTAAAATGAGCAAACAGTGAACTGTTTTTAACTCAAAAAAACTGCAGTGGATTAAGCAACTTAGTTGTACAGCTAAACTAAACTGGGCAAACACTTTGCCCGTTTTCAACTCAAAAAAAAAAAAAAACATTGGTGGATTAAACAAACTAGTTGTACACCAGTACTTACGTACTAAAACGGACAGTAGTTTTCATTTCCCTAAAATTGTGCCAAATATGGGCTGATGCGCCAAGCCCGAAAAATTTTCAACTGAGGTAACCCTTCGTTGAACACGTCATTAAATGCAGACATTTTTGTTTGTATGGACTATTTTTTGTCTTAATCTGCGGTCACTGGTGAATTTAAAGTGTTTTTACTTTATCAGGGTTTCTACAGATTTTCACAGCCTTTGCTAAAACTTTGCATATTTCAACTGCACAAGATATGCTCATAAAGAACACATTTAAAAATTATTTATAAGGTTGAATGAAAATGAAAATAAAAAAATTTCTTTACTTAGGTTCAAATAGCAAATATTTTCTTGATTTTACTGAAAAATTCAATTTTTCTTGCATTTCCCTGACCTTTCTTCAATTTTTGCTAATTTCCCTGACTTTATTAATCCCTGACTTGAGAATTATCAAACATACTTTGACGGTCTGTTTTCAATTTAAATCACAATTGATACACAATTTTTAAGCTAGGCATTCTACCTGTAAGCACTAAGAACTGTATTATGAAATTAATTAAAAATAAGAAAGTAAACATTTCTTTCGGAACAAACAAAGCAAAATGTATGGTAGCATGCAGAATACTTATCGCATATTTTGTAACATCGTAATTATTTAGTCAAGTGACATTATTATAAGAAAAACAAAATTAAAATGAGACCTACCTTTTTACTGGAATAATATATAGCCATATATTGAGAGCAAATATTGAATAAGTAATCAATACAGCCAATACTCAGCAAAATTTATGCTTAATATTTACAAGTAATTAAAAAAAAAGAAAAAGAAACTAAAAATTAGAATCATCCGAATCTGGAAAACCCAAAAGTAAATCATTATTAAATTCCAAGGAATTATCAGAATCGTCGTTCAGTTCAGTGGTTGATTCAAAATTTTCTTCTAACAGTCCACATTTTTAAATGCATTTTTTATAGTACAAACAGAGATTTCGTCCCATGCAGTTTTTATCCAGTGGGTTACGTCTACATACAATGCACGTCACATTTTCCCACTCGTTGTATACTCATTAACGTCCTCTTCCATCCACTTTTCCCCATGAGTTTCTTAGCTTCGATCTGGAAGACTTGCTGATGCCAACATCCAGGGGTTGCAATATTTTTGTTAGTCCTCCCGGTATCACTGAAAGGATTGCACCTGATGTTCTACAGACCACTGTAACGTTGTCTTTCAGATGAGCCTTCATCGAATCCAAAATCAATAGCGCATGAGGTTTAAATAGGGGAATCATCCTTATTTTCCAAACCGAATCGAGCCAGGAGATCATAATGTAATGGTTCATCCAACCTTTCCCATTGCATCTTATTTCTATTGTACGAGGAAAATTTTCTTTAGGAATGGCTTTTCGCTTGAAGATAACCATTGGGGGCAATTTTTCTCCACTTGCAGAACAGGTTAATACTACAGTGAACGAATTTTTTTCATTTCCAGTAGTATTTATTGCAACGGACAAAGTCCCAGCAGTGTCGACAGTTCTGTTTGGGGGAGAATCAAAGCACACGGGAACTTCATCCATGTTAAATATTTCTGCAGAAGTAAATTTCTTTTCTGCTATTACTTTTTTTGTATAAAGTAAAAATTCATCTTTTTTCCTCTCCCAGTCAGTCGACAGTTTCTGTCCAACAGTAGTGCTATTCCATACAGAAAGATGTTTTCTCTTCATGAACCGGTAGCACCACATAGAGCCACCATGGGAACCTCTAATCTGCATTTCTTCGGTAATTAATTTAGCCCTAATTCTTATTTTAACTGTAGATACAGGATTCCCTTTACTTCTGTCTTCTGTAAGTCGGTGATGTAACACATCTAATTCAGGCCATTTTGGCTGGCCAAACTGAAAACTTTTACATTTTTTGTTCCTCACATTTTCTAACTTCTCTTTAGATTTTCTCCATAAGCGAACGTTGGATTCATCAACTTGAAATAATCATCCAGCCTCCCTATTTCCAAATTCTTCAGCTTTGCTGATTACTTTCAGTTTAAAATCAGCTGAAGGGCTAATGCGTTTTTTTTTTTAACATTTCTACAACTTTCGTATGAATCTTTTCAGCGATGATCATCACGTGCCTTAATATGAAGTAGTGATGCCAATTTTTTTTGACGAAATTTCCCTATTTCACAGACTATTCATTTAGAGTGGACAGACCAATCGGAAGTCGTTTCAGGAAGTTATGACGTATGACCCTCAAAGGTCCCTGTTTTTTCCCATCTTCAAGAAATCTACTTAACGACTGCAGTGGCATCTAGTGTCATGTAATTGATTAACAGACTTAAACCTTTTTCAAGGTCTAAATCTACTGGAAAAAAAAGAAATGAACTTTTGTTTTGTTTTTATAAATAAAGTTTTTTATTGTAAAATCTGAAGGCTTCAGGAAAATTTTCAGTAGATAGTACGCAGCGATGCATAATACCCACTGGATAAATTTTCTTTTTAGTAGATAATCTGCAGATTATAAACCAGAAATTACGGTATAATACTAATGTGTCAGTTATAATACTATGGGCCCGATTCAAACGAAACACGATCGGTCGTCTCCAAAACGATCGTTTTCTCTCTGGAAGTTCGATCGCTTTTACAAGCGATCGTAAAAGTGTATTCAAAGTGAAACAAAATAGGCGATCGAATTTACAGATTTGCTAGATCGAAACTTTATGGCCACAGAGTGAAAATGCAACTTCCGGTGACGTAGAAAGTCGCTGTTAACCGATAAAAAAAATCGCATCTTTCTCTGGAAAAAACTTTTAACTTAATGGCGACGACTAACTGTTTATTTATTTATGTTTGAACTGCAACGGACAACAGGCTGTGTCTTAATTTTTTTCCCCAACAGCATTGTAGGTTAATGTTTTAAAATTTTAACTGGTTTAGGTTAATATTTTTTGTATGTTTATAATCATGGAAATACATTTTTAATTTATGAAGATTTTTTTTTAGAAAATTATTAATAATAGTATTGTTCGTCATAATTATCATGTCGAATTGTTAGAATTATCGAATAATAATTGTTCTCTAGTTTGCCTACTACATTTTATTTTTCTGTAGCAGAGAAGCTGTTTATAATTATAATGGAGGCAAGGATGTACCCAGGGGGTCCGGACCCCATCCCGAAATTTCAGTTTTTGTTTACAAAATAAGAATTATGAAGTCTTTTTGTGAAAAATTCTGCCTTTTTCACCATTTGGACCCACCCCCCCGAAATTTTTTTCTGGGTACGTCCTTGAATGGAGGGGTAGAATTACTATATATTTTATGTTCTGATATATAATTAACAATCAAAAACATCCTTAATATAATGGTATGAATATTTGTATTTGTTTAGGAGGGTTGCTAGGATGCTTATTTTAGCGAGAAATTATTCGTTATTCATGTATTTTTTCGCGCTGTTCCAAACATCAAATTAACCGAGCAATAAACAATTTAAAATAAGGACTATAGATGGCGTCTGCATCGTAGTGTCTGCTAGAGTGGAACTCAAAGGCCGACAGAAAATAAACCCTACAGAAATTCTGTTCTGCGAGAAAATTCAGCTTTCCGCAGGCCTAAATCTTTTGCAGAATTCCCTGTCTGATAATTCCAATGGATTGCTTCGTAATTTTAAATAACGAGTCTTCGTTGTTGTTGTAATCTTATTATCAACCATCCGCCGATCGATCCGTCATGTTCTCGAAAACGATCGCTTTTGAAAAAGCGATAGCAAAACACCGATCGCAGTGTCACGTGATCCAAAAGTGATAGACAGGTTTCACTTAAATAGGAAACATAGGAATCAGTTTAAAATTTCTGCGATCGCAACGGAAAACGATAGAACTCTGTTTCGTTTGAATCCGGCCCTATGTGTCATAAGGAAACAACCGTATTAAAACGGACTTCGATGTCAAGTGAAAATGGTAGTAAGTTTTAATATTCAAGTGTAAGTTGTTATACGTATGTGCATAAGGAAACCTTTGAATTAAAACAGGTTCTTATTTAAATGTAAAATATAGGTTTTATTCTAGATTTTAAAACAAATTTGTTGTGTTTTGTGTATTGCCGTACTTGGCGACTATGAAATCGCCAAGCATCAGTGCTTTGCGACAAAAAAATCGCCAAGTGGTGTCCGTCTTGATGCATAAGTACCTGTGCACCTCATATAAAGTCAGTATGATTAGAAAAGCACATAAATAGCACAAACAAAAACATTAAATATCAATTTAAAATTCACATTAAGAACCTTAAACATTGCAAAGATTCGTTAAAAAAAAGCACTTACCTTTATTTTTTTTAATTAACTGCTCAGAAATGTATCTAACACTCACCGGCTTATAACGCTAAACCAGCATGCTTTCTTTTATTTAGTTTTATAGTCACACTACATTTCTAACGAACACGCACATACCAGCTTATAACGTAAAACCAACATGCTATCTTTTATTTAGTTTTATATTCACACCTTATTTCCAACAAACACACACATACTTTCTTTTCATACAATAACATATTTCATTTCTTTCCATCCATAACATGAACCAATTTCAAATTCCCAAACTGACAATACATGTTTTTTTTTTATGGTTACCAGTCAAAACTACCAACGGCAGGGTACTTCACTCCAGCTGTACAACACCTACGATTGCACCAGAATGATCACCCAACAAAAAATATAAATAAACATCGATATGTAAACAGCACCAGATATAGTTTGGCTGCCTTAACTTGGCAGTCGACCTTGGGCGATTTCATTCCTTGAGAGGGGTCGCTCATTGAACGGTTACTACATGCAGCATGCTACTGCTTAATTGGCTACAGCTTTTTTCGCCAAGTGGGGAGAATTTCTGGTGGTCATCCAGTCTCCCACCCCCCAGAGTGAAAGCGAATAAAAGGGCACACCCTGCTCCGCTCGCCCCTCACGCTCATTCTTCATTGTGCTAGAAATTTCCTGTATCCGCGATATATTTGCCAATTACGGATACCTGATTTTACCCCGAAGGAGAACCTGTTATCGAATTTCCCCAGTGGACTCGACCAAATTCACGTGACCGACTGCCAAGTTAACGTGGTCGGACTATACGTAATATAGTCCAAACTTTTTTATACAAACATGAAATTGCAGAAAATATTGTAAATCTCGAAAATTTGCTGTTTAACTTAAAAAATGCTGAAAAATCAAACATAAAATTACTGATTTTTAAAAATAAATATCATTTATAATTTTCATCTTGGATTTGTTTTGTTTTACACTTTTGTATCAAATTAGTATTTTTTGGTATGCAGTCATTGCATGTATATGTTACGGCCAAAGCCCGAAGTTCGGCCAGTTCTCGATTTGGCTGGCCAATTCGTGTTTTGGCCAAAGTCCGAAGTACTTGCATTTGCAATTAATATTGTATATTCTACTTTGGCTGTCCATTTCGCGAAGTGGCTGGGAATCCTTGGCCAAAGCCCAAAGTGATAATAGTAGACTGAGCAGTATCTATTTGCCTTTGCAAAAAGTTTCATATTTTTTGAAGTGATATTTCGGGAGACAATGTGATCTGGGATCTTTAGCATTAGGTCTATGGAGCAGAAAAAGACTAAGGATACCCCTTAAAGGTAATTGAAAAATGGGGTACTCAATTTGCCTTTGTATTCTTACAAGCATAGTTAGATAAAAGAAAAAACTATCTGCGCACATAATCCAAAACTATCTGCAAACTCATCATACTTCGTGATAGTTAAATACATAGTGTGTATATGAACATGTGTGTATGCATATGCGCACACATCTGTGCAATGTGCTTCGGCTATAGTGACTTAAAAAAGATATTTCTTTTAGGTAACTATCCATAAAAAAAAAAAAAAAAAAACTTGGAATTACTGGAAAACTATCTACAAGACAAGGCCGTAACCAGAGGGGGGGCTACGGGGGCTGAGCCCTACCTAGCCGGCTTTCAGCCCCCCCTAAGATTTTCAATTTTTTTTGTAAATTTACAAATAAATACGAAATTCTAGAAACGACTGATTTTTAACAATCGCTAAATTTTACATCATAAAAAATACCCATTGTTTAGGGAGAATTTCTCATCACAATGGCCAGATTTCTATACATACGGTTAATTATTTTGCTGCTCTTGGCTATATTCTTTGATGTAGAATCGGTTTTCGGATTTTTCCGAGTACACGAAACTGCCGGTTTTCTTTTAATTTCCTTACAATTTTATCTTTACAATTATATATTTAAAATGAAAAAAAAATGCACTTTTCAGTAAATTTTTAATTTACTGAATTTAATTGTTGTTGTTGTTTAATTGTTAACATTTTTTTTTTATTTTACAGAGTTTATTATTATTATTATTGGATAGCATTTAATGGATTGCAAAAGGCACAATTAACTAGTAACTACGCAGGCCCGTAGTCAGGGGGGCGCTGAAGGGTGATCAGCACCCCCTGGAAAAATTTGAGCGCCCTCTAGACGTCTCATAATTTTTCACGAATTTTTAACGAAATTTCAAACGTGGAAGAATTTGACTTTTATCGAGACGACCTTAAATATTGTTGCAGAATACTCTGTTAATTCCTCGGTTCATCTTTCTAAAGTCCAGTTGATGTAGAAAGTTGTAGTAAAGGGTCCACTAGTCAGGATGGAACACAAACTTTATTGCTTCTAGAACTTCATCGAATAATCAGTTGTACAAAATTCACAAGCACAATCAGTCAATAACGTGCTGATAACAGTCCGCTTAGTACAAAAGCGTTCACAAATGCTGTATTTCTCACACAAAATAAAACACTTCCAGAGGCATGAATTCAGTGGAAACGTACGAGGGTAATCGTACACTGTGCCTCAAGACTCAGCAATGAAGAATTTACACACATCACTTAAAAACCAGCTTTGAAAATCAAGCAAAGTATAGCACAATTCGCAGCGTAATGCAGCAAATTCACTCAACGAGAGCTCGATGAACACTGAACTGGGGAGTCTGTTATGTCTCTATTTATAGGTGACGCAGAAGCTACAAGGAGCATCTAGAAGAATGTATCTCCCGAAGATTCCACATAAAACTGGACTTTTGATTACGTCATAAAAATGTAGCTGAATCATTAGGCTATTGTGTGGTTTTAATGCAGAAAAAACAAGGCCCCATTCGAAAAATAGCGCGAAATGTCGCCAAGCTTGGCGACCTTTTTGGCAAAATATAACCAAATTTGGCGCCAAAAGTAAGTCCCCAAAAGTGAGGTTAGTGAAGTTCTAACATCAATATTTCTCGAGATTTCTGGAAAACCCCATAGAAACCAATAGAAAAACATTAAACTCCACATCTCGCATTCAAGTTAACCGATTTTGATGCAATAAAATGCAAAATTTTATTATTTAACACGTGAAACACGAATTTAAAACCCAAAAACAGCGGGTTGCCCCGAAAATTCGTAACAATATTAGGGACTAAAATCCCCGCACCCGAAAAAATAATCGTAGTCAAAAATTTCTTTAAAAAAATTAAGTGTGCTGACTACGGATAAGTTTGCTGAAATATGCAAGCAAAAAATTGCTTTTTCGGACTCCTTGCTGCTGTGAGAACTTTTGGCTGTAGTACAGCATTGTGCGAGTCAATATTTTCTGTACTTACAAGACTGAACAGACAACAAAGACAATCTATGTGTCACAATAGACTTTCAAATTTAATACTTTTAGCTTTTGAAAAGCAGCGCGCAAAAATATAGATTTGAATATATTTTTCAAACATTTAAACGAAAAGAAGTACAGGCGGCTGCAACTGTACAAAAAGTGTTTAACTTTGTTAATAATAATTTATATTTGTAATAATTATAGCTATGTCGTAAATTCTAAATCTTGGATACCTTTTTTTTTGGGGGGGGGGAGAATTTAATTTTTTTTCAAAGTTTCTCTAAGAATTAATTTGATCAAAAGAAATATAGAATTTTTAAAATTATTCAAAATATTTAGATGTGTTATTCATAGGAAATCATCAACTATATTATATTTTGTAGTGAAATTATAAGTAGATTTAAATGTTAAGGACGTTATGTTTTTAATTCGAATTTGTTTTCGGATTTGTAAATTTTCTGCTGTTATGTGATAAATTTTACAGTGCATTGAAAAATGTACAGCTGCGGAAAAAAAGGCTCACTTGTACTTTTTTCGGCCGTCGTTCGTCGTACAGCAAAGTTACAGATACCAATCATTTACGATTGACGTATGCTTTAATTTACTATGCATAAAAATTGCGTAAGGGGCCATGTACATACTAAAATTCGCACCAACTTTTCTTTTTCCCAATAGCAACCCCTATATTTCACTTCATATTTCAAAAATTTAGCTCATTTTGACCCCGAATACCAATTTTCAATAAATTTGAACTGAAAATGAGTGAGTTATGAAAAGCGACCAATGTGTTAAAATATTTTTTCATACTTTAATTCATATCTCATATAATAAGAAGCTTATTTTTATTCGTACTATAAGAACTAAACGACCCAAACGTAATTTACCGTTATTATGATTTTTAATAAAATATTAATATGAATTATGAATTACTAAATTAATATTTAAAAAAATTATGAAAAGCGACCAAGGAAAATTTCGATGGAAATAGATGCAGAAAGTAATATTACATATCCGTGCAAAATTTCAAATTTTTACGTTCGGTAGTTTAATTTATATTAACGAAAATATGTTATTTTCATGAGTTAAGGGGCCATATATAAATCTATTAAGTGACTATTTTTTGAATATTGCTTAAAATAAACGTAAATTAGATTTCTTTTGTGCAAAAACATAGTAAAAGTAGCGGTATTAAAAAAATATCAAATTTTGAAAAAAATAAATTAGTGGTTTTTATAGTTTGATGGTGATTCTATAAAGCGTCTATTGTTGGGTCCGCTACCATATCCCCCCAAATAAAATATTTTCCGGGTATAGAATTAGATGCAGTTGATGCATGTCTTCTAATACAACTTCCTGTTTCTGAAAAACTAACATCCTCAACATTCCAGGCATGAATTTGGCCTTCTTTAATATTGGAAACATTAGGTCTTCGGACTTCTCCATATTTTATCAAACATTCAGAAAACATTGAAAATCACGTTTTTCTGTCTAAATTTTCATCTGACTGTACATTAAAATACCGCCAAAAGTCTAATAAGAATATTGCACATTGAAGACGATAATATTAAATGAAGAAAGTAAAATAACAAACACAGTGATAATATTGGGTAGGCAGAAGAGTAATTGTGTTTTTTACATGAAATTCAAACTAATAAATTTTCAATCATGAAACCATCCTTCAAGTTCGACCGTAGCTGAGTAACACTCATGCTTATACTCAGAACAGCAGAGAACAGATTCTCACTCCTGGCAACATTTCACCTGTCTAAGAGAGCCTTCAAGAGAACTACTCAATAACAATTTCAAAATTAGAAAGATTTTTAAAATTGTAAGCAGTCGTTTTGCATTTTTCCTTTAAATCATGTGTACGAACCAAGGAAGTTATGAACTCACGGGTCATTTAGACCACTGACTAAATATTCTAATGTCTGCCCTTGATATTCTCAGTACAAAAAACTTTAAGAGAGATGACCACAATATTTTCCTTGAAACTAATATTTATTTCCTTTAACTCTCGTGAGCGAAATTAATGAAAGGCGAAAAGTTCGAAACCTACAAATGGTGTTTTTCAATTTGCAGAAAGTCCCTTAAAAACACGCAAAAAATAATTCGCAATATCTCCGGAAATTATCGTCGAAAATTGGTAAAAATTTATATTTAGGGTAATTTGAAGGTTTTCTTTCGTTTAATAAAGTCAAAATACAGCATTGCCATTGAGTTAAACGAAGTTGATGCAGAATGAAATATGAAGGCGGCCCCTTATGCAAATTAAATTAACGGTAAATTAAAGTATGCGTTATTTGCCAACGAATGGCATATATAAATTTGCTGTACGACGAACGACGGCGAAATAAAATGCTAGTGGGCCTTTTTTCTCCGCAGCTGTGTATGTATATACACACACAGAGAAACATACAGACGATTAAAACAGCAATATATTAATGACCAATATGTATAATAGAAAAAGGTTGTTACAATGCAAAATGGCATCATTCATCAATTTTGTATGTTCATTTAGATAGAGTAGGTCAGTCCAGTTCTTATTCTTGCAGATGCAGTTTGTATTGTAAATGAAATATATGTGTGCTTGTGTGTATATATGTGTGTGGGGAGGTGCATGTATGGGCACCCTCAGCAGAAGTTTGAGCGCCCTTTGTACTTCTGGTCTAGCTACGGCCCTGTAACTACGTCTTGTGAATTATTGTTGTACAAAAAATTACTCTAACCAACATCCAATACTGCATTCTCTCAAAATATCATTTGAATATTTTTAATGGAGTCTCAATGAAAAAATTATTAACATAATGAATGTTAAATATTTTAAAAACACAGTGTTTTTTGAAGCAAATACTCTAGAAAAAAAAAAGTGCAAATTGAACCCCCCCCCTTTCCGCCTACTAATACTTATGTTTGTTCCGCCCCCCCAAACTAGATTCAAAGCCCTACCTAACATTTCATCCTGGTTACGGCCCTGCTGCAAGACCTTTGAATGTATCCGTGCCCGGTGTGACCGCGTGCGTCTACATTATCTGACTTGGCTTACAAGTTACACAACGCACATGCTCAAGATATAATTCATCATTTTGAAGGACGTAAATTCAATATTCTTCACGCTGTCTCGTTGTTTCAGCATATATGCCACTGAATAATTTCTATTATGGCTTTAATATGAGAACAGAATAACACGAGATCATATTTTTATATATTACAAGCTTATTTTTAACTCAGAGATGTCACTTATATTTGAACTCGTTTCTAAAACAATTGTACTTTTAAAAAAAGAAAAGAGAAAAAAAAAAAAAAAGGACACATAAGTACTCATTTTTAAATACTTCATTTTTAACAGTGTGTAAAACAATCTGCTCTAGATTTCTTTCTACCTACTTTGGCCGATCGTCCCAAGCCACTTCGCGAATCGGCCGGCCAATTCGCGAACAGGCCGATTTCGGGCTTTGGCTGTAACATGTACATAAATATTGTTTTGTTTGCCATTTGACTTTAACCCGCATTTGTCGTTTCCCTGCATTCATTGTTTTTTCCTGCGCTCCCTGTGTTAAACGATGGATCGAGGTTTTACTGTACTTAGTGTATAAAATACTGCAGGTAAACTCTGTTATAAGTTATAATGTCACTGATTAGATCAGATAATTATTTATGACTCTATAACGAGTTAAGTTGATAGTGGGCTTGTGTTCGATCGATAGGCAAGTGATACATAATATTTTGATGTTATAACAGAATTATAACTATAATCACAGTCACTATAATTGAGTTCATCAGTATTTGTATTGTAGGCCTAGCTCCCCTAAGCTCCCTGGGGAGCCCCCCTAGCTCCTACCCCCCAAGCCCCCTAGCTCTCTGGGTGCACCACTGCATGCATTTATATTTTTTTGCTAAAAGAAAATTGTCATTTGGTGCATCTTTTTTGATGAGTATTTTTCTTCTTTTCATAAAGTTGGTTGGGGTAGAGATCAAAGTCGAGCATTTGGTGAAGAACCAGGTGTGAAAGCTCAACTGATGAACCTCATTCATTCTGTTAGAACTGTAATGCGAAGTAAGTTACCAATCATTTTTCATCATCAAAAATGTAAGAATAGTTCAGTGCTTTGAATCCAGAAACTATTCAATTTGTGTCTGGAGAAAAATTTCCTCTAGAGCAGTATTTCCCAACTGGTGAGGCATGCCCCTAGGGGGCACAGATTCATTTTCAGGGGGGGGGGGCACTAGAAAAATAGACAAAGAGCAAATGATGATGCATGTTTTAAAAAATCATCTTAATATATTCTTACTTTTACTGAAAAACATACCCATTTTCCCAAAAAAATTTATTCAAACTTTACTGATAATTTTATTTTTTAAAACAGGCAACTCAATGTCCACTGTTTAAGAACAAAAAACTGAATGTATACTGAAAAATGTGTGTGTGTGTGTGGGCGGGGGGGTGCACCAGCATGAGTTAGCCTTTGTTGGGAAGACATGACGTTAAAAGGTTGGGAACCGCTGCTCTAGAGAATGGTAAGCCCATCAGTTATCTGATTTGTTCCAAATTTCTCACTTTTTGCTGTTTTCAGAAGTAGCGTAATAGCAGCCAATAATGTGTTTCTTTTATGGCAGTCTAGTAAATGAGTGTTTCAATTTTAGGTATATCTAAGTGTTTCAATTTTAGGTATATCTAAGGTGACCATACGTTCCGTTTTGAACGGGACAGTCTCATTTTTATGTGGCTTGTCCCGTTGTCCCCAGGCACAGCTTTGGGACACCGTAATGTCCCGTTTTTAGAAAATGTCCCCTGCAATGTCCCGTGTTTAGAAAGAGAGCAACCCACGGCAACGATTTCAATAAAGGCCGCTAAAAATCTTAAATTCACCAACGACAGTGTCTGTAAAAAAAAAAAAAAAAAAAACCTGACCTCTCCCCCCCCCTCCCCTATCGAGATGCAAAGAAAACATCGGGGGAGTGTATTGTTTTTGTGTTTGTTCTTTTAATGTTCCTTTTTTGTTAACTATTTCAATTTATTTAATTTTTATTTCTTTTTTTAAAGTCATGTTCCTCTTTTGCTTATTTCCCCCCCCCCTCCTGATCTTCACTTTATTTTCCCTTTTCACTCTGGTTTTCTAAGAATTTTTTTCCTTGCGAATGACAACTTCCTTTTTTTCTGTGTGTTCGTTTGTTTACATTTCTCACTTTCCTACCTTCCTGCCTTGTGTCGGATGGTGTTTTTGAAGTCGAAGAAGGGCCTACCCCTTGTACCACCCGAAATGTACGTCTTGCACTATTTTTAATAGTATATGTGTGTCTTAGCAATTTTTTTTTCTTCTTACATTTTATTTTGATATTAGCATTAACACAAGCTTTTTTGCACGTTTTCTTATCAACTAAAAGATACCAACACCTGCAAATTCAGTCCTAACACTATTACCTTGAAAACAGCAAATGTCCCGTTTTGAGGAAGAAAATAAATACACTATTGCCAAAAAAGTAGTAGATGTCCCGTTTTTAAGAAAAAAATAAATGGTCACATTAGGTATATCTGGTCTGTAGGTATAGCTATATCTTTCATCCACGATTCTGAATTTTTCTTAATTGATTCACTTTATTTATAATATGCAGGGTTGGTATTTTGTCCACTTTTTTGTAAAAGTACAGAAAGCTGGACAAAATTGGAAGAAATGGATAAAATAAAAATAATTGAATTAAGGGTATTGTTATTAAAAATTTCCTTCATTTAATCTTCATTTAAAAACCAATCATTTGGCACATACTAAAATCAGTTCTGCTTTAAGCCTGAACCACAATCAAAAACTGGAATAAATACTAAAATTCTGAACCAAACCTAAAAAAAAAAAAAGAGAGAATTAACTTAAAATTTACTGTAATTCATCTTCATTCAAGAGCCAGTTCTAGGCTACATAATAAAGTCACAGTAAGTTTTTCTCCAAGACTGAATGAAAACATAAAGCAAAATTTAAAACAGTAACAATAACTAAAAAATCTGAATCAAAACTAAAAGGTGAACTTATAACTTCTCTCAGTCATACTGAGTTACATCAACAGTGCAGTTGGATGCTTCATTTTGTATACTTAAATGTAGAAAAAAAATTATGTTCTTCTCTAAGTCCTAGTGAGTTTCATGAGTGGTGGAGTCAGATGTTTAGAATGGGCTGTAAAGAGTGCTCTAGTAGCATTAGTGCTCAACCATGTAGAATATGAAACCATTTTGAAAAATGTCCCAAAAGCCGAAAGTCTAGATTCTGAGGAAAGTATATCAGATGTATCCAATTTAACATGCTCCAGCCTTACTTCATGCTCATTGTATTCCATTCTGAATGTACAATAACATAGCCTTCAATAGCATCATTTATAGTAAAACATATCAGAACAGAAAAATCGGAATTGTCATAGTCAAGAATCAGTTAATATCATTACAAGTGTTTTCATAAACTATAAGTGTGTATGTACAGTAAAACCTGTCTAAAACGGACCTTGCATGAAACGGAAACCTGTCTTGATTGGAAAGAAAAATTTAGTCCCAGCGGCGATTAATGTTTTTTCATGTATGTTAACTTCTATGAAATGGAAACTGCTTAACGCGGAAACGAACTCCATATTTGTCTATTTTTAGGGCAAAAAACCTGTCAAGACAGAACGTCCTCTCTTTGATGCAGAAAATTGGCAAATTGCCAACAAAGAAGAATCCAAGATGAATCGCCTAATAGGGAGGAGAAATACCATGGCATGGGTACAGCAGATGTGGTTAGAGCGGACACATAAGATTTCGTGGTCTGAGTGAACACTCCGAAACTCATCGTGGTTAGAGTGGACATATTTTTTCCACATCTTAGAGCAGATTAAAACAGTATTTTAAGCGGCAAATCTCTTTCACTTGGGATAACGTTTTTTTTACTGAAGTTTTCTGTTTTTGCCCTCGATTATCAAATTACAAGGATAAATACATTTTTGCCAATCAAATTTAATTATTTATATTAAATTGTTAAGATATTATAAAGAGAATGCATTTTAAACATAGCAAAATGTAATAAAAATAAACACTTTCAGAAAAATATTTAAAAATTAATAGTAACAGTACAATAAAGTTTTTTTTAAATATTGGATTTGTAAATTCTTTTTTCAGTATTTTACAGTTCATTAATTTCAATTTAAAGTCGTGTTCAGGAAGGGAAAAAAAAATGAAAATACGGGAAATTTGAAAGCTCTTTCAGTGCTCACCTGGAACCCAGGGATTGCCTAAGCACTACTCCGGACACTAGCGAAGTATTCGAAAATCCATCTTGGAAGCAGCACTTGTCACAGAAGGGGCAGTGCGCGTTTATTTCAATATGAGACGGGACGGAACAAGTTAAACAGGAGTTCTAGGTTAAAAATGAAAAATTATATATTAACCCAGCAAACACAGCCGTATCGGGTTAGGGATGGGCCGTCATCGGCAGTACCGTTTCGATGTCGGCATTGGCATAATGGTAATTGGGACGTTGTCGGTTCTGTGCTGGCAAAACGATTTGCCTACGCCAAATCAAAGTTGATTTCAGGCATGCAACGGTCCGATAGCGGCTAGCCTTTTAGGGTTAACATGTGATTTTGGCGATGTACTACACCAAACGTCAAAACCGATATCGGTCCAGAAGTGTAATTTCTAAACTGAACGGTATAAAGCCAGCACAAGCAGCACATATATATTGTTATAATAATTATTTTTAATTTATGATTTCAATACTTACTATTTACAATGTTTTGAGCTCGTAGGATTCAAGTGCCTCCTTCACAGGCAAAAAAAAGGAGGGGAGGGGGGAAATCATTCTATCTGGTTAATTTACCTGAGGTCCTGGTCTACCGCGCATCTGTCAATCTACAGTTTAGATGTTGGTGATTTTCTCCAGATGTATTGTGAATATGCGTTAGATAAGTTAACCAGTTTTTTATGACTTAGTATTGAATGGGTTTCTAAGCGCCCACCCCCACCTCTGAATTGGGGCAGTTTCTGTCTAGTTATTCACAACTCTGAAATAATTATATGACTATAAATTTCATTTTATATAAAGTGATAGTTGTTAAGTACTTCCAATTTAAAAATAATAATAAAATTAATTAATTAAAAATAAAATACATACAATGCAGAACATTAAATGCTGCATTTTAAAAGTTCACAAAAGGAGCCCACCATGGCCGAGTGGATAAGACACCGAATATGGTTGAAGTCATTGGCAGATCCAGAGCCAAGACGAATGAAGTTTACACTATAGAGCATTGACTTGTTTTGTAAATTCAAGTCATTCTATAAGAAAATGTGACAAAAATTGTCTTGTCACAATTGCCCCTCCAGAATTTTTTTTTTCTGGATCCGCCGCTGGTTGAAGTGTGAAGGTCCAGGGTCTACTGCACATCTGTCAATTTACAGTTTGGATGTAGGGTGATTTTCTCCAGATGTAATGTGAATATGGGTTATATAAATTAACCAGATTTTTGAACATAGAATTGAGGAAAAATCACCGTTGTATCCCCAATTCTGGAACAAAAATTGGGGATATTTTATAAATTTTATATAAATTCAAAACATTATCTAATATTTATAAAATGAAGGAAATATGGTTGATTTTTATAAAATTAGGGAACAAATAATTATTATAATTACTGTTCAACCCCAATTTTATTGCTTATTAATTGTTTTATATATTGGAACAAACGCTAGAAGCCTTCTTCCGCTCAGGGCACCGACGCCCTAAGGATTAACTCCTGTGTTTTTGCCTCACAAAACAACAAAACTTTCTGAAATTAAATTGGATTAAAATAGTAGAAAAAATACCTTTTCATTAGCATTTCCATAAAAATAAAAAGTACCAGTATAATTTATAGTTAAGGAATTTTTTTTATAATACATTAGCTGCTGTTGTTAAAAAAAATAAATTAAATAAATAAATAAAAGTTTTAATTCACTATACTGAATAATTAATTTAATAACATTTATTTGAACAACTTGTTTGTCATGTTTCTGTTCAAATAAAATAATAGTAAAAATTACACCAAAATCATGTTTTGCTACAACATTGTAAAATGCTGTTACAAATTAAATAAAATTTAATGCTCTTATCTCCTTAAAAATGAATAAAAGTAACCATTTTTTGCTGATTATAGTACTTTATCTTTCTAAAAATTAATTGATTAATTCATTGCAGATATTGAAGTATAAACTATTTTGCAGTAGAATAACACTAATTTGTTTTTTTTTTTTTTCCACGCGATCTAATTTAAAGTGAATAATTTAAAAGCTAAAATCTCTCGAACTTTCTTTTCCAATTACCCCATGTCCGCGTACACATAACATGTAGCACAGGCGCAGTGGGGGTGAGTGCATTCCTAGGGGCTTTCCACACCCCTTGTAGGAACCACAGTATTACGCAGGAGGAAGAAATGGACCTTTCCCTATTCTTTTGGGTATTCCTTGGGTCCCTATTCACGGTCAATTGAAGAGCGGAAGTTGGTTTTTTTTTCTTTTTCGTTTGCCTTTTGTATTTGTCAGTGTCATGTCCATTCCATTCCAAGGCTGTAACAGAAATCATCCTGCAACGTAAACTTTTCAGTAACGTGGATTTTGAGTTTTCTCAGAGCAATGAAGATGGGAGTTTGCTGCATTTTTCTCTGGATAAATTGCGATTTTTTTCCCCCTAGACTAAATGGCACTGACTGCAGCTAGACAAAAATTTTAAAATTGTCTAAATGTGGTTAGTGCTTTTTAGTTTTAAATAGGCTAAGTTCTTACGTCAATTAGATCGGACTTTGCTGTAGTTTTCTCTGGATAAACTGTGATTTTTTTTCTAAAGACTAACTGGTATTAACCTCAACTAGACAAAAATTTTAAAGTTGTCTAAATGTGGTTAGTGCTTTTTGGTTTTCATTTTGCTAAGTTCTCACGACAGTTAAAAAGGGGTAAGTTGATTATTAACCCTCCAAGCGGCTGAGACGTAAAATCCCGTCAACTGCATTCCAGTTTTCACTGCAAAGCATCTACAATTTAAATTGTTTATAACTCTCACGTATTATAAGAAAAAAATTAATCTTAATGTTGTACATATTTTGACGTTGATTTTTTAATAATTACAAATGTTCCTAACAAAAAAATTTTTTTTTCAATAATTTTAAAGGCTCTTGAAAATTTTACCGTGAAAACAACTTTACATTATTTGCCCATTTCTAAGACGCTCAGAGGGAGTATATATCCACTATATATAAAAAATACAAAGAATTTGTATTTTTTCTTAGCTAGATTTTTTTTTAATGTTGTCTCAGGGACTACTAAAATAAGATGTAGTTCAAAACTGCTAATTGTTTCTAAATAATGCGAAAATGAAATTTATAATTCAAATAAGCAAACTTGAAAACTATTAATAAACAAGCAGGACGGTATTTTTAATAAATAACTTACATACTGCATTGAAAAATGTGTCTATTTACTTAAGTACTTAATTTCATATTACTCAAAACAACAGAAAAAATAAGTATATTCTGTTATAGAAAGTTCCTTTCTTCTACTAAAGGATAATCCTGTGAAAATTCAGTAATATAAAATATTTACTTAAAGTAAGTATCTTCTAATAATAAACATGGTTTTATTAATACTTATTAGTTTCATATATAGTTTAGCACTAATCAACCTATTAAAAATAATTATTATTATTATATAAATTACTTTACATCACTGGGGCTAATTTTGCCAAAAATACTTAGTTAAAATTCAAAAAATACTTAGTTTTGCCAAAAATATTTAGTTAAGTATAAACAAAATAATTTGTTTGTATATGAAAATGTTTAATTATTTTGAAGAGAAAAGGTTTTTAGGAAATTAACCATTTATTTGTAGAATCAGCCAATATTTTAATTTCTTTTAACGTATGTTGTTTACATTCTTCCTTAAAATAATATATAAAATCAAAAGTCAACTTTATTTTGTATTATGACATAACTTAACAAAAAAATAAATTAAAACATTTTTTAAAAAAGCATGTTGTATAACTTTAATATTTTTTTTTCTCTCATTGCATGAATGTTTATTTATAATCTTTGGGTCTAGAAAATTATAAATTTTCTTGGCTTCTAAAAAATTTTTGGAAAAGAAAAAGGAACATTGTCTAGTTGAGCCTAATATTTTGTTTAAAAAAATGTATATGGTCTGATAAACATGTAATAACACGTTTAAAAAAAGTAAAACATTGGTTGATGCATAAAAAAATAATACGGTTAATTTTAAAAAGAGCTTTCCTTCTTAAATTCATCAAATATTTTGCTAATTAGGTAGTTTAAATAAATTTAGTCCTAGTGGTGAAAAGTCATTTATATAATAATTATTATTATTACTTTAATTTGTTGATTAATACTTTAGAGAACTAACTACGGAGCTAATTAGGGTATTTTGGAAATCAATAAGGTGCTGGCCGGTTTTCGATATTTTGTCGTTGCCGATACCATACCAAAAACGTAATGGTTTTGGTTCAAAAGTGGCACAGGGCTGGGCCGACACCGTTATCGTTTTTGCCGACACCGAACCAGAACCACCCCATCCTTTCAGCCCGACACACGCCCAGGTGGACGCAATTTTGTCGTTTTTGGTACCACGTGAGCGATGTTGCCCCGGCACATTCTGCGCCGGCATGCCAGTGTCGGCCCAAAACTTATCCGATAGGGCTGTGTTTGCTGGGAAATCTCCGATAAATCACTTAAACATAATTATTTTCCCGTAATTGAAAATTATGTGAACCCTTCAGGGCATTAAGTTATATTTATACGTTTTTATTCATTTATTCTTATTCTAAACTTAATTCAAAGGCACAATATGAACAAGAATGTACGCTCTGACCACCCAGCTCCCCTCATGTGTCCGCTATACCCACGTCCACTCTGACCACATAACTGAGAAATACAGAAATTTAATATAGGAAAGACTGAAGTTTATGACATGATGAAAAGAAAACATGAAATTAAAGAAGCCTGGCTTAAAGGAAATGGAGAAATAAAAAGAAAAATGCGCAAGACTGGAAATGAAGAAGTCAATAAAATGGTTTGTTGATACCAGGTACCGAAATTTACCCATATCTGGACCCAATGGTACAAGCCCAAGCTAAACAAATTTCGGAAAGACTTGGGAAAGAAGATTTTCATGCTTCAAATGGATGGCTGGGAAGTTTTAGGAAAAGTTATGCAATAAAATTCAAAGAAATTTGTGGTGAGGCTGCTGATATTGATCCAGAAATTGTGAATGACTGGGAAAAAAAATTGCTAAAATTAATTGAAGAATACGATTCGAAAAATATTGCAAATGGCGATGAAGCGGGCTTATTTTTCCGAGCTTTACCATGCAAAACTTTGTGCTTGAAAAATGAAAGCTCTGCAGGTGAAAAGAAATCTAAATAACACCTAACTGTATTTCTTTGTGCATTTAGGACCGGAGAAAAAGAAAAACCGTTGGTCATCGGAAAAGCAGCCAAACCTCTCTGTTTTAAAAATCTTGAGCTGAAAAATCTCCCAATTGAGTGGAGGTCGAACAGAGAAGCTTGGATGACTGCAAAAATTATGGAAGAGTGGTTAATTGGTTTCGATTCTAGAATGAAAAAGCAGAAAAGTAATGTTTTATTATTTCTAGATAATGCAACCTGTCATCCACATATAGAACTTTCAAATGTAAAGCTGGCCTGTTTTCCAGCAAACACTTCTAGTGTTACACAGCCTATGGATCAAGGCATAATTCGCAATATAAAGACAAACTACAGAAGTTTAATGATGCAATTGTTATTAGCAAACATGAAAAGTGTATCCAGTCCTTCAGAGTTAATTAAATCTAAAAAATGTTCTTGATGCTGTATTGTGGCTTGGAAAAGCATGGCAAAAAGTCACTAAACTATAAGGCTCTATTTCGTGAAAGCAAATTTTCCTGGGGAAAGTAGAGTCAATGAAAATGCATGCAATTCCGAAATTGAAGCTTTACAAGCAATGCTAGATGAAGGTGAAATTAAACTGAATGCCTTAGATTTTGTGACATTAGATGACAAATTAGCCACAGAAACACCATTTGGTGAAGTTGAAAAACTTCTTTTAAATGATACAATTAACAATAATAACAGCAGTGAGGAAGAAGAACAAGTTACCGAGACTGAAGATCTTGCAATTAACTCTTATCCAGAAGCAATGCGTTGCATAAGGAACTTATATGAATTTTCTGTCTTTAAAGGCGACGCGGGACTACTAAGTATTGTCAATAATGCAAGAATCACTGTAGAAAATCGCATTGCGGGTGCACCGTTAGTGCAAAAAACAATCTTTGATTATTTCAAAAAATAATTAAAATTATTATTTTTTCTTTTTTGAAATTATGCTTTGGAATAAATTTTCATTTATTTGATTAAAAACTATTTTCCTTATGAGGGTTTTCCTGTTTTTAAAAGGTAAGAAGAAGTGTAGAAAATCGCATTGCGAGTGCACCGTTAGTGCAAAAAACAATCTTTGATTATTTCAAAAAATAATTAAAATTATTTTTTTTAAATTATGCTTTGGAATAAATTTTAATTTATTTAATTTAAAAGTATTTTCCTGTTTTTAAAACGTAAGCGAAATTTGATCTCTTTTTTTTTTTTTTTTTTTTTTTCAATTTAAAAGTGAGTCCCTCTACGAGATGGAAACTTGTCTATGACGGAAAATTTTGTCGGTCCCTTAACATTCCATTTAATACAGGTTTCACTGTATATATAGAGCAGTGTTTCTTAACCTTTTTTGCACAATGGACCACTTAAAAAATTTTAAATATGTCACGGACCCCTCTGTGAAAAAAAAATTGCTTAAACATCATTTATTACAAAATATATTCTGTTTTATTATTTAATTATTTTCATATTTTTATTTCAATAGTATAAAAAATTTGAAGAAATTAAAATTTTTAATGTGAAGGCTGTTGCTGCTTTTCCTTGATTAACAGGAATTGAGGGATGGTTTTCGACAAAGCAACGCGCACATCATGTTCCACATTCTGTCGATTTCGATGTTTTGTTTTTATTGTGACAAGTGTGGAAAATCCCGCTTCGCAAAGATATACTGTAGCAAACGGAATAATGGCTGCCATAGCTCATTTTACAAGCAATGGGTAGGCTTCTCTTAAAGAAGACCAAAACTCTCCAAGAGTTTTTGAATCGAAATCCATTTTTAACAAGGACTTTGTTTTCAAATCAATTAGCTCATTTTTGGCAAGGTTCATGTCATCGATACAGTCAATATCACAAAGAAAAGGATTACGAATCCACAACTCATCTTTAATATTTATTCCATCCGAATTGAAATATTTTTCAAATGAAACTTGAAGTACTTCCAGGTGTTCAAAGATTTCATTTTTCAAGTTATTCAATAACAAACTATCTTGCCGAGATCCATTTTCAAAAAGCACTTTGTCCAACATTTGAAAGTTTGCATACATCCCATTTTGAATTCTAATTTTCCAGAGTGACATTTTCAATAAAAATGCCTGTAGTTTCTCAGTGGAATCCATAATAGTTGTATCAAGCCCTTGAATTGAAAGACATATATCGTTCATGTGTTTAAAAATGTTTGCCAGGTAAGCCAATTTACATAAATCTTTTTTCTTGAAATATTCAAAGAGTGAGTTATCTTCTAAAAAAAGTGATACTTCTGTCTTCAACATGAAAATTCGTTTCAAAACCTGTCCTCGTGACAGCCAGCGCACTTCCGTGTGGTACAGAAGTACCTCATGTTCTGCGTTCATTTCTTGACACAGTGTTTTAAAAAGACGATGATTAAGAGCTCTACTTCTAATAAAATTCACAGTTTTAATAACTATTGACAATACTTCTTTTAAGCTGGTTGGAAGAGTTTTTGTAGCCAGTGCATGTCTATGTAAAAAACAATGTGGAGCAATAACATTAGGAGCCTCTTTTTTTACCAAATGGGCAAAACCAGATTTATTGCAAAGCATCGCAGGTGCTCCATCCGTACAAAGTGAATGAAGTTTTTGTTTCCAGTCGAAGTCGTGTTTGGAAAAGAGAACATTTAAAATCGCTAAAACATCAACTGCCTTTGTAGTTTGCAAAAGAGGCTCAAAAAATAAGAATTCTTCTTTGATAGTATCAGCAGACACGTAACGAACAAAAACAAGAAATTGACTACAATTCGAGATGGCTGTAGTTTCATCCAGTTGCATACTAAAGGGAAATGGCGATGCTTTCAATTCATCGATGATCTGTTTCAAGATATTGCAAGAAATTTCAACTATTCTTGAATGTATCACATCCTTGGACAATGGAATAGCCTTTAGTTTTTTCTCTGTTCCAGTCCACAAACTAATTCAACCATTTCCAGCGCACATGGCTTAATTAATGTCTCTTCAATAGTATGCGGTTTCTTACTTTTGGCAATACGATATGCAACTCTGAAAGATGCCTCAACCAAAGGTTTTTGTAGAATACCAAATCCACGTTTGGTTAATGTTCCAGATTTCGAAAACTGGGCTTTCTTCTTTGTAAAAAATTCTAGATCTTTAGATGCATTTTCAGGATGAAGAGATTTGAGATGCTCTATCAATTTTGCCGGTTTCATACTATCGTTTGCCAAAACTTTTCCACACAGAAAGCATTGTGGCTTTTCAACACCGTCCAATTCCTTCATGCTGCAGAATCCATATTTTACATAATTTTTATCATACTTCCTTTCTTTGGACATTTTGGGCTACAAAAAATATCAAATAATCAAATGAAACATTAAGAACAAACATTAAGACACAAAAAAACACTTGTGAAACTCATTGAAAAACTCTTGCAAAAACACACTTGAAAAACTCTTTGTGATCCACATTTTGGACATTTATACATCGATGAAATCATTCCCTCTTTCATACATTATTCTAACAACGCTTTCTTAACCATGATTAGTAAAACACTAAAATAGCCAACTGAATATTTATTTTTCGCATTCAAAACTTCAGCAAGAGCTAATTCCATAGTGAAATCAAGCATTTAGCAATAATATAAGCTAAGAAAACACCAAAAAAATATGCTACTCACAAACAGATGAAAGACAAAAATAAATGTACGTCTTACCTCCAGGGCAAATCCAACGGAAATAAAATCGTGAATCAAGTTTAAAATTATACCGCTATTTCCAACTCAAACAAATTATCGAACAATGAAAAGGCCTAAACAAAAGAGAAATAAATGAGCATGCGCGAAAAAGCGCCTCAAATTTTCTTTTCCGGAAGAGCGGACAAAGAAACAAGGTTGCCATACAGAGCGCACTAAGGATGAAGTAGGTCTGGGTTACCACTGCTGGCTAAATATTGATGCAAACATTTTAAAAATTAGGATCAGTTGGCGGACCCCCAAAATATGACCCATGGACCCCAAGGGGTCCATGAACCACAGGTTAAGAAACACTGATATAGAGGGAGAGAAACAACAGTCTTTATTTTGGCTAAAAAATTAATAAAAATAACCAAATATTTAATCACTGAGTGTCTGTAACTTACAAATTAAAAAACTGAATAGAAGTGGACAAAATGATATTTTGTCCAAGACGGTTTTTTCCGGGATTTTCCTGTCAGTTTTTTCCATCCCGGACAACCCTGATAATATGCCATTATAATAGTAGTCTTGGAATATTGGGCGAGTGCAAAAGTTTTACCCGTTTTTATTACCCATAAAGAAGAGCAAATAAACGCAAAGTGAACAGTACCTATTACTGTGCATAAGCCCCATTTTTATCGAGGACCTATTACCATCTTTATGGTAGAAGAAGATGAATCAAAGGTTGTAAAATTCCGGCTGTTTTGAGTCAAAAGTCTTGGATGGCAGTTTTCACAGTATCAAGATCATTAAAGATTTTCTGACTGAAGGAATTGTTCAACGCACGAAATAGGTAATAGTCAGTTGGTGTCAAGTCAGGAGAATAGAGGGTAAGGTAAAACCTCCAACCAAAGCCCTGTAACTTTTGGTGAGTCATGAAAGGAGCATGGTGCCTGGCATGATTGCGATGAAGGATAGCACTGCGACGATTTATGAAACCTGGCCACTTTGCTACAAAATTTTAATGCACTCTAACTGAAGACAGTGGAAGACAGCATTCATGGTTTGGTTGAGTGGCAGGACCTACCAGTGAATTATTCCCTACACATTCAACGTAACACTCAATAACACCTTCTTGGGATGAAGTTCAGCTTTCGAAGTTGATGTAGGCAGATCAGAAGGGCAATACACAGACCTATGATGTTTTAGGGTACGGTACATAAACCACTTCTCATCTCCTGTCACAATACGTGTTAAGAATGGGTAATTTTTGAAACGGGAAAGCAAGGAAACACAGGTGGCGATTCGGTCATTGTTGCTATTTGAGAGCCAACTTAGAAATAACAATGCTTCTGCTGTTAAATAACTTCCCAGAAAGCCAATGTAGGAATTCCTCGGAATATGCTGATCAAATAAAGAAACTTATACTATATTTTCCTGCATATTATCTGTAGGGATTTATCCTTTAAAAACTTACTTATAGCTTTGTTCAATATTTTAATAGCTTAAATAAAATAAAATTAAAGTTTGAATAAATAAACCTTCTCTGAAGTTTTAAAACTCAAATCCGTTCTCCCGTCGTCGCAAACAGGTTTGTGTGCTGTGCTGTCAAAGCAGCAATCTGTTTTATGTAAACAACTGCAAGAGCATTAATTTTTAAATCAAAACAATTTTTATCAGCAAAGTTGAGAAGTCCTTACACTTCTTGCCGAGTTTAATTTTGTTTTTAGTGCTAATTTAGCACGTGAATCGTTCTTTCAACAAATAATAGTTATATGCAAATTTTTCCCATTTCATCGTCCTCAAATTTCTTTGCTCTTTAACGTAGCGATCCCTGATTGCATCCCACGTCCAACAGTGGTTTCTACCACTTCTTAGTAGTTTGTGGAGGGCACAGGGCGATGTTCGGCCAGCTGGCGTGAAGCGACCGCCGCTTCTAAATTATTTTACTTTTTATACTGTGAATTGCAGTCTTCCTTTTAAGTAAAATGTTGATTAGCTGTCAGGTAAAGTGGAACCCAACAGTCATACTTTCTCATAAAACCCAATTTACCAGCAGTCTCTTGACCGTTGTCCGTAATTCTTGCATGGTTGGGTTGGGGTTGCTCCATATGGCTCGGTCAATATTGTTGCAGAATTACTCTGCTACTCCTGGGGTTCGTCGTTCTAAAGTCCAGTTGGTGTAAAAAGTTCAAGTAAAAGTCACTTGTCAGGATGGAATATAACTTTATTGCTTCCAGAACTTCGTGGAACAATCAGCTGTACAAAATTCACAAGCACAATTAAACAGTAATGTGCTTTTAACAGTTCACTTAGATCAGAAGCTCTCACAAATGCTGTGTTTCTTACACAAAATAAGTCACAGGCAAAAATTCAGTGAAAATATTCAAGAGATATAGTACACAATCCCTTGAGACACAGCAATGAAGAATTTAGACACAGCACTTTGAAAACAGCTTCGTAAAGCAAGCTAAAACAGGGCTTCTATAGCGCTCTCACTGACAGCTCTTCACGCATTGAGCGTTCAACTCGCACTGAACTTGTTGGGGGTAGCAGAGCCTGGTACTTTCAAATTTAACTTCCATTTAATTTTTACTGTAAATTTTGATGTCAATTTTGAATCAGAGGTATTGTGTGGATCAAAATGAAGACAAGTTCTTGAATGACAAAAAACAGTTTATTTATGAAGAACAAAAAGTTCATCCAGTCATAAGACAGAAATACAAGAAAAATTGTTTCAAAAATTACCAGCATGAGCAGGATAGCCATAAAAGGGAGGTACAAAAAACCTATTTTACTTGCAAAGCTCATCATTTACTGGTAACAAAAATTGGCTTCCACTCATCTTAAAGCAGGTCATCACTCATTACAAGAGGGCTTCCATAAAAAACAACATAACAAGGCCCAGCCTTTCATTTGCCTTTTTCAGGCCTGCCACAACATATCTGCACTGGGTTCAGAACTGCACTGTACTGCACTGCACTGCAACCAAAACTAACACCTTCTTTTATACTACCCTGCCCATGCTTCACAAGCTCAAATTTGCATACTTTCCAAACCTGGAAAGAAAATTAAAGTCATTTCTGGTTTTATTTAGATGAGGTGACACATCAAAGATGATGTCACAGCTTTCAGCCAATGGAATAATTTTATTAACATTTAGTTATTATTAAGTGGCAACTAATGGTTTGTTTACATCTGCAGTATGTCAGATGGTGAAGCAAGTTATTTTAGTATGATAATTTAAGACTATTTTAACTTTATATAATGATTGGAAGTAACTTAGAAGTAGTTAATTTTTACTTTAAATACTACTGCCTTTAATTTTAAATAAGTTAAACATTTTACAAGACTATTTTAAAAGGTAAATGTTATTTTAGAGCTTTTGTGTATAAAAGAAAACAAGCATATGCATAATAAAATTAAGTCTGTTATATTCCACAACATACCACAAAAGCATTGTTAGGACTTTGGTGAGGATGGTTGGAAAACTTATTGGGGGAAGGGAAACTTTAGGTATTTTACTTTAAGGTTAAGGCAACTTAAAGTTTTTTAAAAAATTACTTAGACTTAATGAAAATAAAGTTTTAATATACTATAATTTAGCTAAACAGATAAAATATATTTAGTTTATTTTTACATATTCTAACAGAACTGTCAGGGCAGTGCGCCGGTTTATATAGAGGAGGCAGAAACTGCGGGAAGCTTCTAGAGGAGTATATTTCTTGAAGATTCTACATAAAGCGAGAATATTGATTACGTCACAGAAGAGAAATGTTAGGTTATTATGCGTTTTTAATGCAGGAAAAACAACTTCCAGGCCCCATTGGGAAAATTGTGCCAAAAAAGCTGCCAAGCTTGGCGACTTTTGGCAAAATGTCGCCAAATTTGGCACCAAAAATAAGTCCTCAAATGTGAAGAGATCGAAGCCCTAGGACTAATATTTCTCGAGATTTCTAGAAGCCCCATAGAAAAACATATAGGAAAGCGAAACCTCCGTATCTCTGGTTCTAATTGGCCGATTTTGATGCAACAAAAAGCAGAATTTATCTATTTGAAGCATAGAATACGAATTTTAAACCATTTTAAGCCCCAGAGCAGTGGGTTGCCCCGAAAATTCGTAACATTGCCCCCTTCCCATGGACTGCACGTCCCGGGCAGTACAATCTGCAGTTAGGAGGTCACAAAAATATATACAGTGTCCAACTGTTAACCAAATCTTAACAACATAATTTAAGCAAATAATCAATAAACACAGTAAGCAAATACACTCTAATAAATAAATAATAGACATAATAAACAATTACACTAATAAGTAATAAATGTAATAAACAAATACACATTAATAAAAACCAATATATTACAAATATGTACACTAAACATGGCGTAAGTAGTGAGTGAAAGAGAGTTGACGAAAGAGGAAGAGAAGAGAAAGACAGGAAAGAAATGAGAGTTGAAAGAAAGGAGGAATTACGCCATAGTGACCATGGTCTGATAGTCAAATAACTAATTACATCCGCGGTAGATGGCTAGCCGATCATAATGTACAACTCTTGGCTTCGAGTTTGGTGACTTACGAATCCGTACGATGACGTCATTCAGCCGGTTTAGGACTGTGTAAGGACCGTCCCAAGGCGATTGCAGCTTGGGAGACAGGCCTTTCCATCAAGTAGGATTCCATAGCCAAACTTTGTCACCTACGTTGAAGTCATGTCCTATAGCTTTCGTGTCGTAGCGATTCTTCATCCTCTCCGTGTTCAGGCTGATCTGCTCCCGAGCAAAATGATGCACGTCTTCAAACCGTGCCCGAAGATTTTCCACGTACTCTTCTGGCCAGCAGGAAGAGGGGGAGTTTCTTGTCCCAGTCCTCTTGATTCCTAGATACCAGGAGCGAGAAGTTGTTCAAAATTGTGCGATTGAACCTCTCCACCATGCCGTCGGATTGTGGGTGTAAAGGCGTAGTTTGGGTTTTGTCTATTCCGAGAAGTTGACATAGTCCTTTAAAGACTGCAGAGGTAAAGTTTGTTCCTTGATCGGAATGAAGTTGCAGAGGGGTTCCATATCTGGAAATCCATCCTTGCACCAGTACCTCTGCTACGGTCGTAGCTTCTTGATCGGGAATAGGAAACGCTTCGGACCATTTAGAGAAATAGTCAATGACAACTAGGATGTATTTGTTCCCGTAAGTGCCGACAATCCAGGTTAAATTTGGAAATGACAAAATTAGTGTTGAGAAGTGGACGGCCATGAATGAAGAGTGTTATGGAAACAAGGATAGCAACTGATTTGAGAGACATCTACTTTTATTTATAACAGCTTGGCACAGAAGTGTATCACAGTCAGCAATTTCATAATTACTTGTAGAACAGGATTTCATTGCTTTAAAAAAACTATTAAATATCACATCTATGCTTTATCACAGCTTGGCACAGGAATATATCACAGTTTGAAAAAACTCATAAGTACTGGCAAAAATGGTTTAATGAATTTCAACTTCAAAAGCCGTTTTAGATTTCAATTTCAAAAAGCTGCTTTACCTTGAAGAGAACAAGTCCACCGGGAAAACTTCCAATCCTTAAGGTATGTAATATTACGATGGAACAATAAGTTCTATATGACGGCACTTCAAAAGAAATTCTAACTTCTATTTCACTTTAAAAACAGGTTAAAAATTAGAGGCATTAAATGTTGATTAAAAACGTACTATCATTTTAAGGATTAAATAAAAGCAGGTTTGGCTGGCTAAAAATAACATATCTGGGACTAAAGAGCATTACCGCTCGCCATAACGTCTGTCAACTTCCAATACAGCCTGACTGCCTAACTGCTTAACAGCGACGATCTGCTTAACTGCAACGATCTGCCATGATCAGCCTAACTGCCGTCGATCTGCTGTCGACCTGCCACGAACTGCTATCAGTCTGCTGTCGATCTGCTACGATTACGGCGAAAGCTCCTCCTTTTATTTGTCACTGCCTACTGCGCATCTCATTTCTGAGTTGTTCCCCGGGTGTGCGGTTGAACGGCGTTTACCGGGCTTCTGGAGCGCATCGGTGATTGGGTGAACAGCTTGTAACAGTTTTCTCCGGGCGATACTCACTTCGCCAACCAACCATTACACCCATCCAAGATGGCGGCTGTTGACGAACTGGAGATTTGTGTTGTGCGTCTTAAACGATCGTTGACGCAAGCCACGGTTAAAGCGAGGTTTAAATTTAACATAAAGTTATTCCTTTAAGTTCATTTAGCATTTGAGTTAAACTACTTGCCTCTGGGAATTTATTTATTAACTTTAAGTAGTTGAAACTTTATCTGAACCTTTTATTGTGGCCCCTAAAGTTGGAAAGTTTCACAATTCAGGTAAGTCAGAAATTAAATACACATAAGAGTTGGGATATTTATTGTTCACAAATAGCCATTGGGAACAAAAGCCCCTCCTCCCAGCTCTTATGGACTGCAATTGCCAGCACTTAGAAAAAATAACAATCAAACATCATAACCATTTACAAATGCAATAAAACAATGTGCAAATCAATTTATACCTGTAGGCGAGTAACGAGCAAGTAACATTTTTCAAAAGATTAATAAAACAATGTACCAAGAAAACTTTAAAACAATGTTCCATTCAATTCAAAACAAGAAGGCAGGCAAAGTTTCAAAAATTAATTTTTGCAGTTACATTACGTAATATCAGAAAACTTTTAAAACAATGTTCTCAAATACTTTTCAAATATAAAGTCCCTTTTTAAACCTTAAAAACACTTTTCACTTAAAACCACAAGTAATTCCAACAGATTCAAAATTAATTATGCAAAAAGGTTTCACTAAAGCATTACAAAATTTTACTATACTTCACACAGTTACATATGTTTAGTTTCACAGTTAGGATTTTAACTTATCAGGTTGTCCCATGTTCGAACGACGCAAACGGCAATTAAAAGGATTCAAAAATTCTACTTAATCAAAAATACAAAGATTCTAAACATTAATTTTGATACCTTAAACTTTGAATTCTAAGCACAATTCTAAACAATGAAAATCTTAAACGTTTAAACTCTTAAACACTAATCCAACCACCAAAAACCTTAATCAACTAGAAAAATACAGTATATTAGTGCAAAAATTCGTTAAAAAAAGAAAGATACGATATATAAGTGCAAAAATTTCAAACAACATTATGACATGATAATGATTAATGACCTGGTGATCACCAAAGATTCACATATGCACAACCTTTATGCACATACCTTTTACGCATAATTCACACATACCTTGGCCAAGGATTTTCACACACCAAACTTTCATTCAATGACATGAGAAACAGTTGCATAAATGACATATTTACAAAATGAAAAATGTCACTTTTCAAAACACATTAATACTTTATCAAACATTAAATAGCAAAATTCAAAAATTATGGTGGTGGATCAAAAATATCAAAAACTTTAAACCTCAAACACATCCTCAACAAACTTTTTCAATTCATTTTGAGTGATAGGCTTAGTAAAAATGTCAGCCATATTAGATTTACTTCTGATGAAACTTACTTTAAATTTATCTTTATAAAACAGATCCCTTACAAAAAATAATCTAACATCTATATGTTTAGTTCTATGATTTTCTATCGGGCTTTTAAGGAAATCAATAGTAGCCTGGTTATCCACAAATAAAGTAGGTTTAGAATTATATTTGATTAACCCACAATCATTACCCTCTTTTAGAACGTTATCTAGCCAGGTGACTTCTTTGATATTCTCAACCATAGCAAGAAATTCAGCTTCCATAGTGGATAAGCTAACTGTCTTCTCTTTGAACGTACGCCAAGTTATGGGTGCTTTATCTAAACAGATGAACTCTCCCCCCATGGATATTCTATCGTCTCTATTCGCTGCGAAATCTGCATCCGAGTACCCAATTAAATTCATATTTTCACATTTTAGCTTTAATTTATACGATTTAGTCTTTCTTACGTATCCGAGTAATTTCAACAGTCCGTTCCAATATTCCATGCCCGGGTCACTCTGGAACTGGGAAAAGATATTTACGGCGTAAGAAATGTCGGGTCTCGTGCGGCTAGCTAGAAACGATAGGCATCCTAAGATGCTTCTATATGGGTAGATTTGCATTTGATATTGTTCACTGTTAGTTTGAGGCGATTGTAATTTACTGTATTGTACGCTTTTTGTGATTGGGAGTGAAGAGATTGGGAATTTAAATTTATCAAATCTTTTGCAAATTTCGTCAATGTAGGGAATTTGGTGGATTATAAGACCGTTATCAGCCTCTTCAAATTCTACACCGAGTAACCTTTTGGTTTTTCCCAAAATTTTTAAATCGAATTTGCTTTGTAATTTGTTTAAAATTTTTCCTATCTCATCTTCAGTCCTTCCAAAAATGACTATGTCGTCTACATAGATTAAAAGTACAGCAGAATTATTAGAGAAGAAAGTACAATTGCACCATTCGAATTTACCAAGTCCAATTTCTAACAAAACATTCTTAAGTTCGAAATACCAAGCACGACCGCTTTGGTGAAGGCCGTATAAGGCGCGTTTTAAGTGACAAACTAAATTTTCCCTACCAGCCTCTACGTACCCTTCAGGTTGTTTCATGTAAACTTCGTCTTCCAAATTTGGATACAGATACGCACAGGCAACGTCGCATTGCACATGTTTCCATTTTAACAAGACCACGAACAGAGAAAAAAACAGCCTAATTAAGGAAAAGTTTATAACGGGAGAAAAGGTTTCGTCATAGGATTCGCCCTTGACTTGGTTGTAGCCCTGTGCCACCAAGCGGGCCTTATATCTCACGACGTTTCCTTTCTCATCCCTTTTAATGTTATATACCCATCTGCACCCCAAAACTTGTTTGCCTGGAGGCAGATTGGTTAAAACCCAAACTTTTCTATTTCTAAGATTCTGATACTCTGTATCCATGGCCTCTTTCCATTTCTCAATTTGTGGAGACCTGAGCATCTGTTTGTAGGTGCGAGGAACTTCAGGTACTAGTCAGCTTTTGTCAACTTTAACTTCCGCGTTGCTTGGTTTAGGGTTAATAACACCTTGGAAGGAATCCTTTCCTTTAAAACTGAACATACTTTTAGTTACATCATCAAACTTAATATTATTCTGTTCGCAGTATTTCTGGATTTCGTTTAAGCTTTTCAGTTTATGCTTCTGACCCTCCTCATGAAAGTAAATGTCTGTCCTGGATCCATCCGGTCGAGGGACGGCGGTTCTTACCCAAATCGCATCGCGAAAAGTAGGAGAGCTAATTGTACTATCATCCATACTTTCGTCTGCATCAGATTCTTCATCTGACTCTAGACTGGATGTGGGAGAGGAACTCGGGAGACTTTCGTCTTCGACCGATTCTCGACTCTCTTCACCAATTTGAGAAAAGCTAGAATCATCTTTGGGCGCCAGCACCGCTCCACTGTTATTTTTCGAAACTTTTGGAAAGGACACGTTACAGGTTTCTATCACCCTTTCCTCCTCTGGGATCCAAATTCTATACCCTTTGGTACTAAACGCGTACCCAACTAAAATGCCTACTTTGGCTTTCGGGTCAAGCTTTCCTCTCAAGGGTCGAGGAGTACCAACGTAAACTTTTGATCCGAATTTTCGAAGGTGTCTTACTGAAGGTTTAATTCCCTTAAACAACTCTATAGGGGTTTTAGACTGTTCTGAATGGCATAACCGGTTCCACACATGAACAAAGAATAACACTGCCTCTGGCCAAAAGCTTTTTTCAAGACCACTTTCTGAGAGAATGGTCCTAGCTCCGTCTACAACAGTTTGGTTGAGTCGTTCAGCTGATCCATTTTGCTCGGGCGTGTAAATGTTTGTGTGTTCATGATTTATGCCCTTTTCAATGCAAAAGTCTTCAAAGTAATTACTGGTAAACTCACCCCCATTGTCGGTTTTTACAGCTTTGACTTTTAACCCAAGTGATCTTTCGGCACGGGAAACATATCTAGTAAATATGTCAAAAACGTCTTATTTTTTCTTCATAGGATAAATGGTCATGTATTTAGAGAATTCATCAATAATTGACAGATAGTATCTTTCCCCACATTTGCCTACCACATTTGATGGACCCCAAACGTCCAAACAGATTAGATCTAATGGACCTCTCACTTTGCTCCCACTAACGGACTTAAATGATACCCGCCTGTGTTTATTTAATTTGCAAAGTTCACATGAAAATTCTGGGGGTTTCTTTAGGTTAGGCAAACCTTTAACAGCATTTAGAGTACTAGTTTTTGTGATGAAATCTACACCTGCATGACCGAAACGTGCATGCCATGATTCGAGTTCTCTCAGGTTATTTTTACTTATTGCATTACAAGCTGGCTTAACTGGACTGGGGTATACGTGGTACGAGCCACGTTCGAGTTTAGCAGAAAATACGAAAAATTTTTTCTTAAAGATTTTAATCTTTCCATTTCCCCTTACAAATTTAAAACCGCTCTGATCGAGCATGGGGCCTGATAGTAAATTTCTCCTTAACTTTGGAGAGAAAAAGACATTTTTCAAAATACATTCATTTTTACCAAATTTAAGTTTTACATCCCCCTTTCCATTAATTGGAAACTCTAGATCCTCCAGAGCGAGCACCATATTTTCATTCTCAACAGTCACAAAATTAGAGAAGATGCTGCTATCATTACAGAAATGGTGGCTGGTGGCCGAATCTAATATCCACGTATGGTTGTCGACATTACAATTTAGATTGGCCTCTGCCACAAAAAAAACTTAAATTGTTACCTTTAATGGTCTTGGGGATAGTGTTCTTATTCAACTGGTTACCTGGGTTCTGGCGTCTACCTCGGGACCTCTGTCGCTCAGTTTCTGCTGGGCTGGATGTTGACTTGGAGACTCTGCACGCACCCGGACTGTAAGATCTGTTCCCGGGACAGCTAGGAGACCTTGGACGGACACGACAGTTCCTTTGGAAATGTCCCAGACGACCGCACCGGAAACACCTTGCCTGGTTTCCCTGGACACTAAAGGCTTCCTTCATTGACGTCTTTCTATCAGAGTCACGGAGGTTTAGTTGAGTCTCTTCTGCCACAACTTCCAAGACGATGTCTTTAAACACAAATCTTTCACTGTCCCATCGTAGAACACTTTGGACAATTGAATCAAATTTTGACGGCAAATTTCTAAGAAATTGGTATGACAGAAAAACTTCATCAAGGGATTTTCCGCTGTCCTTGAGCTGGTTGGCTAAGCTCTGGATCCGTGAGGCAAAAAGGTTGACGTTCTCATTCGGCTGAATTCTACTTTGCATCAATTCACTGAAGATTTGCATGTGATGACTACAGTTGTCGGGCTTGAAATTTTTTCTTAACAGGTCCCAAACTTCACACGGGTCATCTAAATCACCGAAAATTTGTCGGAAATCACTGTGCACATTGAGGTACAGCATAGATAATGCAAGCCTTTTTCGGACGTTAAATGCCTCCACATCCTTTTCTGTGACAGCGCCCTCTTTGATCACCGGGCTTTTCTCCCTACCGCACACAATTTCATAGCAATTTTTCTCCAAGAGTAGGAATTTCATATCAACACACCACAAGGAGTAATTCGTAGCATTTAACTTCTCGGTTTGGTAGAAAGTTGAGATCCCTGGTGAATTAGCCATCTTTCTCAAAAACTTCAAAAATTTTCAAAAATTCTAAGTTTCAAAGAAAAGTACTAAATTTCAACTTCAAAAAATGTCAAATTTCAAAGACAAAAAAATTTCCAAGGGTTAACTTCAAAAAACTCTAAATTTTTAAACTTCAAAAGCATCAAAAATTTCAGCATTAAACTTCAAAAACATCAAAGATTTCAGCTTTAAACTTCAAATTGAACTTAGATTCAGAATCATCTCAAATTTCAGGATAAACATCAAAAGACTTCCGGAAATTTCAAGGTAAGCTATAAACCTCTTTAAAGAATTTCTTCAAATATTATAATTTGCCCCTCCATCTCAGCACTGGGGGTTTCCATTCAAAATCTTCAGTCATGGGCTTTCACTCTACAACGTAAGCCCATAACCCTTATTGTTCCCGTAAGTGCCGACAATCCAGGTTAAATTTGGAAATGACAACACCCGGGAAACAAAATTAGTGTTGAGAAGTGGACGGCCATGAATGAAGAGTGTTATGGAAACAAGGATAGCAACTGATTTGAGAGACATCTACTTTTATTTATAACAGCTTGGCACAGAAGTGTATCACAGTCAGCAATTTCATAATTACTTGTAGAACAGGATTTCATTGCTTTAAAAAAAAACTATTAAATATCACATCTATGCTTTATCACAGCTTGGCACAGGAACATATCACAGTCTGAAAAAACTCATAAGTACTGGCAAAAATGGTTTAATGAATTTCAACTTCAAAAGCCGTTTTAGATTTCAATTTCAAAAAGCTGCTTTACCTTGAAGAGAACAAGTCCACTGGGAAAACTTCCAATCCTTAAGATATGTAATATTACGATGGAACACTAAGTTCTATATGACGGCACTTCAAAAGAAATTCTAACTTCTATTTCACTTTAAAAACAGGTTAAAAATTAGAGGCATTAAATGTTGATTAAAAACGTACTATCATTTTAAGGATTAAATAAAAGCAGGTTTGGCTGGCTAAAAATAACATATCTGGGACTAAAGAGCATTACCGCTCGCCATAACGTCTGTCAACTGCCAATACAGCCTGACTGTCTAACTGCTTAACAGCGACGATCTGCCATGATCAGCCTAACTGCCGTCGATCTGCTGTCGACCTGCCACGAACTGCTATCAGTCTGCTGTCGATCTGCTACGATTACGGCAAAAGCTCCTCCTTTTATTTGTCACTGCCTACTGCGCATCTCATTTCTGAGTTGTTCCCCGGGTGCGCGGTTGAACGGCGTTTACCGGGCTTCTGGAGCGCATCGGTGATTGGGTGAACAGCTTGTAACAGTTTTCTCCGGGCGATACTCACTTCGCCAACCAACCATTACGCCCGTCCAAGATGGCGGCTGTTGACGAACTGGAGATTTGTGTTGTGCGTCTTAAACGATCGTTGACGCAAGCCACGGTTAAAGCGAGGTTTAAATTTAACATAAAGTTATTCCTTTAAGTTCATTTAGCATTTGAGTTAAACTACTTGCCTCTGGGAATTTATTTATTAACTTTAAGTAGTTGAAACTTTATCTGAACCTTTTATTGTGGCCCCTAAAGTTGGAAAGTTTCACAATTCAGGTAAGTCAGAAATTAAATACACATAAGAGTTGGGATATTTATTGTTCACAAATAGCCATTGGGAACAGTATTTGTTGCCATCCGAAGTTCGCGGAAGAGGTCCCAAGATGTCGAGGGCAATTCTCTCGAAAGGCGCTCCTACATTGTAACGATGTAGTTTTCTACGGCTTCGTTTCTTCGGGCCTTTACGGGCAGCACAGGCGTCACAAGCTTGACACCACTTTCCGACATCACCTCGAGCCCTAGCCCAGTAGAAGCGCTCGCGAACTTTCTGCAGAGTCTTCATTATGCCGAAATTGCCCCCAGTTAAGCCATTGTGCAGCTCTTCTAGAACCTTCGGAATCCTCGAACGAGGGAGTACTAACTGCCATCGGAGCATCTTGCTGTTGTCCGACTCCCATTTACGATACAGGACTCCATTTCTCAGGCAAAGCGAATTCTATAAAGCCCAGTACTGTTTTGTCGCCGGACTGTAAGATGATATTTCTTGCCAACTGGGCTTAGCGCTGGATTTTTCCATAAATTCCACAATAGGTTTGATGCCGCTGTCTGCTAATTGGTCCGCCCGAACATTTTCGTCACTCCAGGGATCTTGAGATGGTGCCGATGATGTAACTTGGCGGACAACGGTATGTTTCAGATGGTAATTTTTCTCTGCCCTGGAGCAATAGCGACAACTGTCTATGCAGGGCCTTCTTGACAAAGCATCTGTATTTCCATGAGATGCTCCTTTCCGATCACGTATCTCGATGTCATATTCTTGTAATCTCTGTATCCACCTGGCTATCTGGCCCTCTGGATTCTTGAAATTTAGAAGCCAGGTTAAAGAAGCATGGTCCGCTCGGAGCAGGAACTTTCAGCCGTACAGGTAATGACGGAAGTGCTCCACGGCCTTAATGATAGCAAGAAGTTCCTTTCTCGTAACACAAGAGTTACGTTCTGCCTTTGAAAGGCATTTGCTCCAGTAAGCAATGACGTGTTCTTGGCCATCTATCTCCTGGGACAAAACTGCTCCAATACTCTCCTTACTTGCGTTTGTGTCCAGGATAAATGGCTTGTCAGGGTGAGGATACGACAAGATCGGCGAAGATGTTAAAGCCGTCTTCAGTTCGTTGAATGCGTCCTCACATTCCTCAGTCCATAGAAATTTCTGTCCAGTCTCAGTCAATTTGTGAAGAGGTCTTGCAATTTGAGAAAAACCCTTCACGAATTTTCGGTAGTAAGTACACAGACCGAGAAAACTTCGTAAGTCATGGATATTCTCCGGACGACTCCAGTTCTTGACTGCGGACGTCTTTTCGGGATCGGTTCGGACTCCGTGGGCGGATATTATGTGCCCGAGGTAACATACTTCCCAACCAAACAAATTGCACTTAGATGGACTTAGTTTCAAGTTTGCCTCTTTTAATTTCTGCAGTACCTTTTGAATGTTCTCGAGATGCTCTTCGAAACTCTTTCCGACGATGATGATATCGTCCAAATAAACGAGACATGCTTCGTAGGAAAGTCCTCTCAACACTGTCTCCATCAGACGCTCGAATGTAGCTGGTGCGTTGCAGAGTCCAAAAGGCATAACTTTGAACTGCCACAATCCTTGTCCCATGGTGAATGCAGTCTTTTCACTAATTTCTACTTGCCAGTAGCCACTCTTTAGATCCAGAGTGGAGAACCATTCATTTCCCGATAAAGTGTCCAATGTGTCGTCTATCCTGGGAAGAGGGTAGCTGTCTTTCTTGGTAATGTCATTCAGACGTCTATAGTCAACGCAGAACCGGGTGGAACCATCTTTCTTTCGGACCAAAACAATCGGCGAGGCCCACGGACTAGTCGATGGCTCGATGACGTCATCATGCTGCATCTCCTCTAAAAGTCTGTTCATTTCTTCTTGCTTAGCAAACGGCAGCCGCCTAGGATGTTGCTTGATGGGAGAATGGCTGCTTGTGTCTATTCTATGCTGCATTAACCTTGTACGGCCAAAGTCACCGGAAGTACAAGAGAAGAGGTCTTCAAATTCAGCTATTACTTTCTCCGCAGCGCTTCTCTGTTCTGCCGTTAACTCCACGTCTTTCCAATAATTCCTTCGTCAGGCACTCAGAAGATTTAGCTGTCGTTTGGCTGATGTTCTTATTAATGCAGGTAACAGGGGTGCATGTCGCCAACACTTCATTTTTCTTTATCACCTTCGACTTGTCCGTCACATTTGCTACTCTAACTGGAATTTCTGTTCTCGACAAGTCTACAGCGACGGCGGAGTCCAGATAATCTTCAAATTTAATTTCCTGGCCAGATCCGTCCTTATGATGGTTACATTCGCGCCAGTATCAATCACCATGTGGCATGGAGAACCATTAACGTATCCGAGTACAAATAGTCCATCACTGCCGCCATTCACTGACGAAATCTGTAAGACTTTCAAACGAGGCTTTTGAATATCCCTCAGCCTCTGTTCCTGAAAGTCATCTCTTTTCTGTCTTCCTTCATGGGCTTCTCTGGTGCATTGATAACTGCGATCTTTACGACGAGAGTTCTTTTGTGCGTCACAGTATTTTCGTAAATGCCCCTCGCTGTTGCACCTCCAATATTTCACTTTTCTTGGCTCTGACTGTTCTTGTCGTTCCACCAGTTTTTCCAGGGTCTTTAATTTATTCTCTACTCTCTCCATTTCTCCATCCGTAAGCTCCTGGAATGACACAGCTCTAACATTATGCCGCTCTTTTCTTACGGCCAGCTGAGCTGCCTCTAGCTTCATGGCGAATACAAGGGCGGACCTGAGATCTTTATAATTCGACAAGATCAATGCTTTCTGAATTTCAGAGTCCAAGAGGCCTTCAATAAAATGTGTCACTAACTTCTTCTCGAACGTTATCAGGATAACTGCCATAGGCTAGATGACACAGCCTATCTATGTCGGAAGCCAGCTCTTGGAGGGTCTCGCCAGGCTTTTGAATTCTTGACTTAAGTTGTATTCTACTATATTCTTTCTGGCACTTCTGTCCGAATTTCATCTCCAAGGCACTTGCGAGGGCATCAAAGTCTCCTATCTTCGTCGCTCCAATAGTTTGCAATACGTTAATTGCATCTCCGCTAAGGGAAGCGGCCACTTGGTTCGCTTTCTCGGACTCGCTCCAACCATTGGCTTTGGCGACGATCAAGAATTGGGTCCTGTAAGCTTCCCAGGGAGTCTTTTCATCATAGGTCGTTAGTTTCACTGTTGGGCGGCGTGACGACAATTTGATGTTTTCAAGTAATTTTCCCATCTTCACTAGAGAGTCAAGTTTTTCCTCAATTTTATTCTCAAATTCTTCACGCAACTCTTTCACGTTTCTTGCTTGGCTTTCTTCTAGTATCGACATTCTCTTCTCCATATTTTCTTGATTTGTCTGTATTTTTTCCTCCAGTCCGGATTTCATTTCTTCCAGTCTGGCTTCTATTTTCTGCTCCAGTCCGGATTTCATCTCGTCGTGTGCGGCTCTTAATTCTTCCAGTCCGGTCTTCACATCGTCGTGTGCGGCTCTTAACTCCTCCAATCCGGTTTTCACTTCATTGTGCGCTGTCTTTAACTCGTCCAATCCGGATTTCATCTCGCCTTGTACAGCTTTTATCTCATCTTGTCCGGCTTTCACCTCATTGTGTGAAGCTTTCATTTCGTCTTGTCCAGCTTTAATTTTCTTTTCTAAATCCGCCTTCATCTGTTCTTGTCCGGCTTTCATCTCGTCTTGTCCGGCTTTCATCTCTTGCATCATATTCATGAGCTTTTGAAGTTGTTCTTCCATTTTTTGTCTAGTCAAAATCATAAACTAGAAAATTAAAGTCCTACTTTAGAATCCCAATTCTGACACCAAATGTTGCAGAATTACTCTGCTACTCCTGGGGTTCGTCGTTCTAAAGTCTAGTTGGTGTAAAAAGTTCAAGTAAAAGTCACTTGTCAGGATGGAATATAACTTTATTGCTTCCAGAACTTCGTGGAACAATCAGCTGTACAAAATTCACAAGCACAATTAAACTGTAATGTGCTTTTAACAGTTCACTTAGATCAGAAGCTCTCACAAATGCTGTGTTTCTCACACAAAATAAGTCACTTTCACAGGCAAAAATTCAGTGAAAATATTCAAGAGATATTGTACACAATCCCTTAAGACACAGCAATGAAGAATTTACAGACAGCACTTTGAAAACAGCTTCGTAAAGCAAGCTAAAACACGGCTTCTATAGCGCTCTCACTGACAGCTCTTCACGCATTGAGCGTTCAACTCGCACTGAACTGTCGGGGCAGCACACCGGTTTATATAGAGGAGGCAGAAACTGGGGAAAGCTTCTAGAGGAGTATATTTCTTGAAGATTCTACATAAAGCGAGAATATTGATTACGTCATAGAAGAGAAATGTTAGGTTATTATGCGTTTTTAATGCAGGAAAAACAACTTCCAGGCCCCATTGGGAAAATTGCACCAAATGACAAAAAAGTCGCCAAGTTTGGCGACTTTTGGCAAAATGTCGCCAAATTTGGTGCCAAAAATAAGTCCTCAAATGTGAAGAGATCGAAGCCCTAGGACTAATATTTCTCGAGATTTCTAGAAGCCCCATAGAAAAACATATAGGAAAGCGAAACCTCCGTATCTCTGGTTCTAATTGGCCGATTTTGATGCAACAAAAAGCAAAATTTATCTATTTGAAGCGTAGAATACGAATTTTAGACCATTTTAAGCCCCAGAGCAGCGGGTTGCCCCGAAAATTCGTAACAATATCATCCTCTCCAATGTATGATGGCTGTCCACTCCTAGCCTGATCTTGGCAGCTTCAGTTTCCTTCCCTAAATTTACGAAACCATCGAAAACAAGTGCTTTCGTCTATTACATCCTCCCCATAAACTTGACTAATATTGTGATTTGCGACATGCTGCAGCTGCTGTACTCTTTTTATCGAACTCTTATATAAGCAATGTCTTATATGTTCCTTCTCACTTTCCATGTTACACCCTCAGGTATTTTTTAAAAAATGATTAACTTAGTGAGACACGATGCTATATGTGAGACATCCACACATTTGATTGGCTGACGATTTGTGCCATTACAATGTCATGTGTGACGTCAATTCCATTGCAAATTTGCATATCCAAAAATGGGAACCTAGCGTCGGCCCTGCTGGTTTATTTGGATGAGTACTAAATGAAACGATATCAGATGTTCCCGTTTCAACTGCAGATTATATGGCGCTGCGTACTGCCTGTAGACAACATTTTTTTTCTTCACGGAAAAACTAGCATTCGGATTATACACCGCTGTGGATAATGTTCTGAGTAACAAAACATCGTTAAGGCCTATCATCTACTGCTTACGAGTTTTAAATTTAGGGATTGCAGAGTCGAAATACACTAAAATATATTTATTACTTTCAACACCAATGAAATAAATAATCATAATTACATTGTACAAGCTTTACATCAATTATATTACGGTCTCATGAGTCTGAATTATAAAAATTGATTAAGATTCAAACATTACTAAGCATTTAAGCCGAATTCATTCAGTAAAGTTTGAACAAAGTTTTAAATTTATATTTTAAAAAGGATTACATAACTAACTTTCAAGCTGATAGCACAGCCAAAAAAGGATTATATTTCAATTACATTTTACTTAAAAGAAAGACTGCAATTCACAGTGCTGTGTCTAAATTCTTCATTGCTGTGTCTCAAGGGATTGTGTACTATATCTCTTGAATATTTTCACTGAATTTTTGCCTGTGAAAGTGACTTATTTTGTGTAAGAAACACAGCATTTGTGAGAGCTTCTGATCTAAGTGAACTGTTAAAAGCACATTACTGTTTAATTGTGCTTGTGAATTTTGTACAGCTGATTGTTCCACGAAGTTCTGGAAGCAATAAAGTTATATTCCATCCTGACAAGTGACTTTTACTTGAACTTTTTACACCAACTGGACTTTAGAACGACGAACCCAAGGAGTAGCAGAGTAATTCTGCAACAATATTGACCGAGCCATATGGAGCAACCCCAACCCAACCATGCAAGAATTACGGACAACGGTCAAGAGACTGCTGGTAAATTGGGTTTTATGAGAAAGTATGACTGTTGGGTTCCACTTTACCTGACAGCTAATCAACATTTTACTTAAAAGGAAGACTGCAATTCACAGTATAAAAAGTAAAATAATTTAGAAGCGGCGGTCGCTTCACGCCAGCTGGCCGAACATCGCCCTGTGCCCTCCACAAACTACTAAGAAGTGGTAGAAACCACTGTTGGACGTGGGATGCAATCAGGGATCGCTACGTTAAAGAGCAAAGAAATTTGAGGACGATGAAATGGGAAAAATTTGCATATAACTATTATTTGTTGAAAGAACGATTCACGTGCTAAATTAGCACTAAAAACAAAATTAAACTCGGCAAGAAGTGTAAGGACTTCTCAACTTAGCTGATAAAAATTGTTTTGATTTAAAAATTAATGCTCTTGCAGTTGTTTACATAAAACAGATTGCTGCTTTGACAGCACAGCACACAAACCTGTTTGCGACGACGGGAGAACGGATTTGAGTTTTAAAACTTCAGAGAAGGTTTATTTATTCAAACTTTAATTTTATTTTATTTAAGCTATTAAAATATTGAACAGAGTTTAAGCTATAAGTTAAGTTTTTAAAAGGATAAATCCCTACAGATAATAGGCAGGAAAATACAGTATAAGTTTCTTTATTTGATCAGCATATTCCGAGGAATTCCTACGTTGGCTTTTTGGGAAGTTATTTAACAGAAGAAGCATTGTTATTTCTAAGTTATCTCTCAAATAGCAACAATTTCTTATAGGTAGTGGCTGTGCTCATAGCACTAAGCAACCATTGTTCTCATAACAGTGCGATGGGCAACAACAATGTCATGAATCGCGTTAAGTATTTACATAGAGAGGATTAAATGTATTGCGTTCATTTTAGTTTTGACCACTATGTTCGTTGCCTGTTCTGATTAGGATTAATTTAGGGCAGACACCCTAAATTAATTATCAATATACAAAAGAAATATTTTTCAAGGACGTAGCTCAATAATTTATAGCCGAAATACATATATTACAAACTTTTCCAGAGGTAATAAAAAGATATTATTTAAAATTAATTATTTCTGAGAATAAATTATTTAATAGTAATTAATTTACAATAATTAAATCACTAATATTAGTTAATTTAAAAATTAAGCAAATAAACTAATTAGTTTAATATTTTATCTGATTTCATCTTTGATATTGTCAGATAGATTATATTCAAACTTGGGGTGTTCCAATTTTCCTTTACAATAAATAAATAAATAAATAAATAGATTGCTAAGTTCCATCTTAGAATGTACACATTTTATAAAAAAAAGCATTTATTTAATGGAATAATATAAATAATATAGGGGGGAAATAAGTTGTTCAAATTATGCAGCAGAAGTTTTTAAAAGAAAAAAAAAAAATTTAAATTTTTGCTTTTTATTCTTTGTTTAGCAAGAAATGCAAATACTATTGTTGAAAGTAATCAAAATAATTTTAAACCAGGAAATTGCCTTTTTTAACTTATAGAATATACATATACTAAAAAAGTACATTTTGAATCAATACAGGAGCCAGTTCAAGAATTTTTCCAACGTCCCATTTTTGTGAATTTTCATACCAATTTCTTCACAAAACTTTGCTGAATGTATTAATTAAACAGGGTGGCTGCAGATTAGGGAACTATCAATCTGGAAAAGTCAGGAAATTTGTCAATTTCACCTTGACAACCAAACAAATGTTTTATTACCAAAGAATAGAATTGTCAGTAAAGAGTGAATATCATTATTTTAAAGCAGAATCTTGCTAAAGGGACCTATATAGCAACTCTTGCAAAAAAGATGTGTATGTGCATGGCTCAATCCAGGAATTTTTTCTATGCCCAGGGCCGTTTTTAACCTCACCGGTACCCTAGGCACTTCAAATTGTTGCCCCACTATTTCCAGAGCATCCCCCTCCTTTAGTTCTTACCTTGCCAGCTTTGGTTCCAGAGGAACTTTCCCGTTCTTTATTTTTGCTCTTTGGAGAGTCTTTCCATTATCCACCACCTATGGATCCACAGTGTCCCGGACTGCCTACGGCAGCCATAAGGAAACGATAGTGGCATGATTCAGCGACTCGTCTTCATTTCTCACCTTACAGCATCATGGACCACCTATCCACCCTTTTGCAAATTACAGTCGAATCCCATTTTAGCATAAATCTCACTATAGTGAAGACTTTGGTAATCCCCGAAACAAATTACAATATGGGAATACAATATTACTGTAGCAAAATTTTGCTACAGTGAAATGATTTCTCTGAACCCTTGGACTTCGTTAAAACAGGATTCGACTGTATTACAGTAAATTAATGAAATCATAGCAAATATACAGTATATAGAAAATATATTATTGTATGAACTGTTTTCAACTAAGTTAATTATCATCTTTTTCATAGCTTACCGTTTTACTATCTTTTACTTTTGGACATCCTTATTCTTTGTTGAATCACTGTCATTGTACTTATACAAAAAAGGTTTTCTTCAAGCTTTGATCATTGCAAAATTATTAATGACATCATTGTAATCAATTTCCATTGTAATATCATTTTGAGTGCATAGCAAAATCAAATGCACAAACACTACATAGATGACTCGCTAGGCAGTGCTATGTTTACCATAAATTTAATTTTTTTCTCTTTTATCACCCCCAAATCTTTTGCACCCTAGGCACATGCCTAAGTGGAAAAGTGGCCCTGCCATGGTCCCATTTTTGTGAATTTTCACTGTCACACTTTTTTTGTTAAAATAATAGATAAAACAGATTAAAAAGTTGGGTTAAAATGCCAATGAAGAGCCATTTTAAATCGATTGTATTTTTGTGAAGTGGTCATTTTAATTCATTATATTTTTGAGAAGGGGCAGTAAAATGGACCTAATTTTCATCGGCATCGAACCCTGATGTAGTACTTGCCAGTCTGAAAATTTTCCCCCCCCTCTGTCACCTTGTTGTTTATCAAGATTCAATTAAGTTTTTTTTTTTTTTTTTTTTTTTAATTTGTAAACCAATTTTTTTCAAGTATTGTGCATTTTCCCCCCATTGTTATGCAATTGCAATTCATACATGGAAGATTATCATACGTACATATTTGACATGAAAAAATAGTCAATGTAGCATTGTTTTCTCAATTTCTGTAGCTACCCTGTTTGAGCTTTATTCCCTAATATATGTGGACTAAAATTAGTTTAGTTTAAAAGTTACGTACATTTTACACTGAAACAAAAATAGGTTTATGGATTTCTCTTGATAGAAATTTCATTGAATATTTCAATAATGTTATTTTCACTTTTATGTAACTTTTATATGATGCTACTGAACAAAGCAATATAATTGATTTGTTTTCTTCTTTTCCAGTTCCTCTGATTTTTACTAATGCACTTGTCATTACATTCAAGCTCATCTTGGGATAACATCAGGGAAACTTATAACTGTACATATATACATATTTTTTTCTAATAAAAAACAATATGTGTTTGTCTTCATGAATTTTACTTTATATATTTACAATATGAGATACGGCAATAATGCACTTTTTTCGATATTTGGAAGTCCAATAGAAAATTTACCAAATCAGTAAATGTGACAGCATACTACAGTAAAGCACTGTTTATAAATCTTTCAAGAGACCGATCTAACATGACATAAAAATGAAAATACTTTTAACCAAAACATTAATAAACAACTTACATTATACATTACAGATTCAACGCTACTAATATAAATTTATATAAATACAAAAATTTTAAGTTTTTTCCAGTACTAGTACTATAACTAAAGGAGGGGGGTATTTCCAGTACTAGTACTATAAATAAAGTATAAAGCACTTTTCATAAAAGCGAAACACATACCTTTATTGTAGTGCATCTTAAATGCACATTTTTAGTATTAATATAATACACCATTACATACTAATTTTGATATGATTCATACAGATGTTGAATTAAAAGAAAATATTTTATAGTCATCTGATTATCTTTAATTGTTAATTACAATATTATGGATTGAATTAAGTTCATGAAATGTTTTTTTCAATGTAGTCAGTTGTGTGTAAAATGGTTAGAGGCATCCCACCTTACATTCTTTATTAGGCGTTCTTTCTAGGGAAATTTTCTTGTTAAATAGGAAAGTAATGTATGAGACAGAAAATGTTCAGAGTTTAGGTAGGTTAAAAAACTACATATAAATAAAATTATGCGCCATGTAAATGAAGCATTTTTGCATTAAAATTAATAGGAATGAATCGGCTTCACTAATGTGATGTATAAATAAGAAACATATAAAATGTGCTTTTCTGTACTTTGCTTATATGATGCTACTAAAGCACAGCTAAAACAAAAAATTTTGATATATTTTATACTTTTTACAATAAATGAAAGTAGGTCCTCCAGTATTATTGAGGAAAAATCAGCTTTTTAAATGTGTGAAAAACTTTATTTTACACTTATTAAAAATGCAATTTCTTCAAGATTTTAGCTAAATCTGTGTGTGAACTCTGTATTAATTAACATGAAATGTCTGCCGATCATTGGTGTAATTGGGTAGGGATACCTAGAAAGGTTTTAGCCTACTCTAGAAAAATTAGATATTCCATTGCAAGAATAGAAGAAGGAAACCCTAGGGTGGGCTTTAGCCCACTCTAGAAATATCCAAAAAGCCTACCCAGTTACGCCAATGATACATGTTGGAGCTTATTCATGTGTTACACTTTGCAAGGGCAAACGCATGCAAATCCAGAAACTCTTGCAAGATGCATATGATGGTTTTTGATCAATTCAGATACTACAGAAGTGATGAAACATGAATTTTCTAAGATTTCTAAGGCCTCCACCAAACAGATTGCATGATTACTGATTTCTTCCATTGACATCTGTAACTCTCGGAAATAAAGTTGCAAGGAGTATAAAAATCTCACAGATTGACACCATATTTAGAGCGTTTTTCCAGGCATGTGCCAGTAGAAATTAAATTTTGGAGCAATTTGTGGAGCAAGAAAAAACACATTTTTGGAGCAGTTTAGAGCAAGAAAAACAGATTTCTGGAGCAATTTGGAACACAAAAATGTCACTTATGGAGCACAAGCATGCCAATTTTGGAACACAAAATTTACTTTTCAAGGGAAGGGAGAAGTCATTTAAGAATGCTAATCTAAAAAATGAAAATTAGGGAGGTTCTTAAAACACCCAGCAACTAAAACTACACATGCACTGACAATTCTTGCATAAAAATACATCATATTCACATCTACACTATCTTTTTTTCCCCCTCTCCCAATTTAAATTAAAAATTCCATGATATGACCAGTTTTAGTTAGAAGTGGTGAATCTAAAGTCTCGCAAACAAAAGATTTTTCATCCAATTTGACATTACTTTATATAATTTCAAATTTCTACAAGGGTGTGTCAGAAGTTCGAAAAAATAATTATTAAAAAGTTCAGTTATTTTATACAGTGTTATACTAAATATCTATTTTAAATAATAAAAAAAAAAACCTAATATTTACTTTTTTTAAACTACTGCCAGTAGCTTAAAAAAATTAAAAATTTCATCAACTTAAATAAAATTATTAAATTTAAAATACGGGCCAATTTTTATTCTTCAAGTATTAGAGATTACAAAGGCCTACCGCCTGGGTACAGGAGGTAAAATTAGAAATCGCCTGCGCGTAGTCTTTTGACTCTGCGAAATGGTCCTGAAAGACCTGTCTGTACTCTTTGAGCGTCTCAAAGGACTTGCCTTTTATCGACGACAAAAAAAAAACTTTTGCTGCACCCTCTAGGCGGAGTTGGGACATAGCAATTGCTTGCCTATCTGTCCAACCCGTGGCCTTAGCGACAGCTTCAAGGCTGTCGAAAAAATCATTAACATTCTTCCCCGTAAGGGATGGCAACATCGTTATTAAAAGTGGGCATGGTACCGGGGTAGTACCAGAGGCACCTGATAATTCACTATCTGATGGCATGACACAAAATTTAATTAAAAACAATGTTTTCCCCCAAAATGATAAGTATAAAATATTAAAATATTGTTTATGCAAGTTTCATCACACCAAAGCTGAGTTTTTAGTTCCGACAGGGGTCACGACACCAAAACTTTGCTGTGTTGCAAAGTAATTTAAGAGGCAAAAAAGAAAATTATATATAATTAACGAAGATTTGCATTGTGATTATCAAGGCAACGGCAAGGCACTAAGATGAAAAAAACTAACCCCAGACTCATATTCGGAATTGCCTCAGCTGAAAGGAAATTGGTGTGTGTGAAGCAAGCACAGACAATAATGAGACATTTTTGCAAGAATAAATCACATTTATTTAAAATCAGGAAATAATGGTTCAAAACTTAAAGAGCACTGTAAACGTTAGCACAACAGTTGAACAGAAATAAACATGAACTCGTGAAGAAAATTGGCTGCAATTTTACACTTGGGCACCAACAACTTAAATAAACAATTAAATGATTTAAAGCTTAAACGATCAATATGGGAGAATTACACACTTTCATTTCGTTGAGTTTGGCAAAATTATACTGCTCAAACAGAAATACATTTATACACTTTGTGACACCCTGTATCACACATTTTCACATTCTGTTAATCTAAGAAATTCAATCAGCGTTTGTGCCAAAGTTTACAATTAAAATTTTTGAAATCATTATTTGCAAGTCATTACAGAATTTTATGAGAGGCCTCTCTAAAAATAGTTATTGAAATAATTGTTTACACATGTAGTTAACTAACTTGCACACAAAAAAAAATATACATATGCTATTTATGACATTCTTGCAAAAGCAAAAAAAAAACAAACATTTTTGTGGTTTTAGTAGAATAAAAAGGAAAAGAAAAAAAAATAGCCTAACAATTAAAACATGGATTTAAGAAAGAAATGGTGAAATTAAAAGGTTAATATTGAGGGGGACCGGTACTATATTGAAACTAAGTTAAGGGGGATGAAGGGCTTGACGCCCGCGCCCAAATTGGCGCAAAGAAGGCTACTATGGAATGCATCCGTACGGACGGCAGCATCTCGATGGGGGACCCGGGCAGGTGAGCACAGCTTCTACAGATCGGTCTTGTGAGATGTAAAAAAATTGCGAGGAATGAAACTTTACAGTTCAGTCCAGCATCAGGACTAAGTCCCCGTCGTTGGTGAAAGGGCAGAATCCATCGGGATTGGAAAGAAAATTAAGATGTCACCTGTGTCTCTCCTGGGGCTGGAACAGCTAACTTTTGCACTCACTCTACATGGCGTGGCTGGTGCACGGTTCCTCGTCGGAATCCGAAACTTTAGGGCGAAGATCAGATGTCAAACGGCCACAAAATTTTAAGCCCTCACCAAGGATAAAAAAAGAAATTACATAAAAAATTCCTATTTTACTTCCATAAAATGGACATAAATTTCAACCAGCCGCTCTTATCCTCAAAATTGCATTAATCCGTGTCTGATTCGAAGTTTCCTTAGAATTTTCTTTTGTAATGATAACTTGAGAAGAAAAGAAAAAAAGACAAAACTTACTTATTTTTTAAAAGTCAAATCAATCCTCCTTTCTTTTAAACTTGCGAATCGGTCAGTGATGTCCTCATAAAAAGGCGTTTTAATTCAGATATCAGTAATTTTAAAAGCTCTTTAAAATTCCCAATGTTTAAAGAATTTTCTCGCTCGCCATGTCCTCTAAATGGCAGTTCTTGCTTACTTAAAAACAATACTGCTTTGATGGGTAACTGTAGGAAGCGTCTATTCAGGCTTACCTTCTTGTTAAATTAAGCAATATAAAGTCGAGATTTTTCCTTTAATGTGTCGGCAATTTAGGTCCCACTTCTTACTAACTCCTTAAATTTTAAAGAATTTTTTTAATGTTTGATTAATCTTTCATGTGTTTTACATGTTCATGTGATGGTGGTTAATCTGTCATATCCAGTACCATTCCAAATGCTCTTTTTTATCTCAACGATTAAACACGCCCAACAAAACTTTTTTTGTAAATAAAAAACTACCACATTGCCACGAGAATAGTGCATACCATGATGACTGGAAGCTACGACCATGCCGAGACAAACCTGATTTATGAATGAACAATTTTGGTGTCGGTCTATTTTCTTTTAGTGGTTGTCGTTTATCATCTTCTTTCCACATGTTAAAACGGAGTTTCAAGCAAGATGCAAATTGGATCATAAGGGGGCTCCATGTTTTAAAACTGTTAAATTATAAATTTCAATAACACATGAACACAGTAACAAATAAAGCTAAAAACTTTCAATCTTCCCAGACTAAAAAAAAAAAAAAAACTATTGCTTCCGTTAGAATGAGCTAGAACATATATTCTCTGTGTCTTACCCCCTCCCTCACTTTTTGTCAGAGTCAATCAGTTAGTCGAATTCACAAGTGCAGCCGTTCTTAGAAAACCTTTCATCAGCTGAATCTTAGCTACATACCCCCTATGCCGGAGAGACTGCTTACATAGTTGTTGCCATGGCAACGGTGCTGCCAATTTCTTTATCAGCCTGTAGGGCTGTACCAAAGACTTTTGCAGTTGAATTGTGTGTAGATTAAAGGGCTTTTTTTCTGAACGACCGATCTGGCAGTTACTACAATACATTTTTTTTTTTAGATTTTTTTAAAAATTTACCGTAGGAATTCCATAATTCTAATCTGAATTTAAGATAATTAGTAGAATCAATTATTTTAAAGTATGTGCTGATAATTTCAAGTGCAGCCCGGCAGTACTTGCTGTATCCCACGAGTCGCCACTGGGGGAGGGGGTTTGCTTTGCCTGAAGCCTGACCTTGTACATCTTTTTTCTTTTTATCGTTCTCAGTATTATTTGTAGAATCTCCAAATGTCATAAAGAGGACAAAAAAAAGAAGGAAAGAGAGATCCAAAGCTGATCATATTTAGATGGGGCCTCGGGGTACTGGGTTACTTCGGGGCCCCCTTTACTTTACCGTACCAATCATTTCAACATATTTTCAGAGTCTCATTATCACACGGGCAATAGCCCGTAGCCCCTGAAAAATAAAGGAATCGCAAATCTCTTGATTTATTGTATATTAAATTTATATATGCTGCAATAATAATTTTTGTTAAGCTAAATTTCCTTTATAATATCTATATTATAATTGTGTAACAATAAAAAGGCTTAGAGACTTATTTTCCGTTCTTCTAACTCAATGATAATGGTTTCTAAGACTAGATCAATAAAATAGAAATTAAAGGCGTTTTTGAAAACTTACGGCCATATGTACTTATAAAAAATATCCATTAGTTAGCATTTTTTTTATATTATGATGAAGAAAAGAAAATTTTCTGGCAGGTGGAACTTGGTGCACACATTCGCTAATAATACAAATAGATTTAAAAAATATTAAACTCAATTTTAAATGCATAGTCTTGTTCTAAATGAGTATAAATACATGGGCAATTTTTAATTCAATTTTAGAATTATTTTAAAATGTTTTATTTTTATCCTGGGAAAATAGAGAACAATCAAAAATAAGTTAAATGCCTATAATAGTATAGAGGCCCAAAATAACCTCTTGTCCCAGGGCCCCATCTAAGTATGATCAGGGTCTGCATATTTTTGACAGCTTTTGCAACATAAAACATTTTCAAAACTTCCAACATTGAATTTAAAAAAATTACGTACATATACTTGAGCAAGATTATATAACTAAGAATAGTTTTTATTTTAATATTTTATCCATTTGCATTATTAACTCTTATGGATATTAAATCTGGGATTAGGGGAGGGCAACCGGAGCTGCAGCTTCAGGACCTACACAAGAGAGGAGGCCCCCATAATAGACATCTTTACATAAAATTTCCTAACGAATATCGAACCCTGAACCTCTAGGCTATGAGTTAACGGCGAACCCACTTCGTCACACTTATCTTTGAAAAAATTCTTAACCTGTTTGAGAAATAATTAGGGGCCACCACTCCTTTGTTGTCCCAGGGCCTCCACACCTCTAAATCCGGCACTGTCGGGATGGTAATTTCTACAAGTCGTTCAAGTTTAGAGTGCTAGAAAATTTTCCTGGACCAACAAAAAATTTGTAATTTTTTTTCTTCTTTAAAACAAAACACAAGGCACTGGTACTCGGGATAAAAAATGGCATTTCAATTAACTGTACTTTGATCAAATCGTGTTCTCTATCTAAAAAATGCCTCCCAGTTGATCTAGTGATGGACAATAATAACAGTTGCAGAGGAGAAGTTGTTTTATTTTTATTATTACTAGCTGAAGTACCCGTTCTTCGCATGGGAATGAATGGACTTTTTGATATTACGATTTGTGGTGATTACTATTCATTGTAATAAACAGATATAGCAAAATGGATATCGCGTTATATTGTGTCCAATAATCATGCATACCAAATTGCAAGGCAATCGTTTGTACGGTGCAGAAGGCCATGCGGCATAGCGCAATCTAGTGGCAAGTTTTAGCAAAACGGATACGGCGAAAATATTCTTCGCATTCAGATATCGATGTATACGAATTTTCATGACAATCGGCTGGACAGTCCTGAAGTTCATGTGTTGACGCGACATCTAGTGGCAAGTTATAGGAAAATGGATAGCGCCAAACTCTTCCCCGTGTTCAAATATCTACGTATACCTATTTTCATAGAGATCATTTGCACAGTCAAGAAGTGATACACTGCAGGGCCATCTAGTGGTTAACCCTTTAACGCGCAGTGATCCCGCTCTGGGAACACCAAACTCTGATGTTCTGACTGTTGCCAGTCACGAAGAATAGCTTGGATTTCTATAAAAATAGTTGTGGGTGGCATAGCTCCACGAGAACCCTTTACTTTTTAGTACGTCATTTCGCGTAAAAAATGATCACGATTATTTTTAAAAACACTGAAAAATGGAAGAATGCGAGACCAGCTCGATAGATTGCCCAATGCTGAAAAAAGGGCAGGCGTTGCCATCGCTCGACTTAACTACCAGCAAGATGGCGGACGATCGAAACGTTCATCGCGTGCCACAGATCTAGAGACCCTTTTTTGATGCAGCTGGCTGTGCAACGCCTGCCCTTTTTTCAGCATTGGAAAATGGTTGCGCCTCAAAGGGTTAATTAAAGTAATGATTTGCTACAGTGCCGTCAAGTGGCGAGTTATAGCAAAATGGATAACGCCAAAATATTCTCATTGTTCAAATAGCTATGTATACTGACTTTCATAGCGACCGTTTGAATGATCAAGAATTTGGCCTGCTGCAGCGTCATCTAGTGGCGAGTTAAAATAATAATGCATTGCAGTGTCATCTAGTGGTGAGTAACATCAAAAGGAACGCAGTTAGAATATATTCTTCGTGCTCAAATGTGTAAGTATAAAAAGTTTTATGCCGATCAGTCGAACGGTATAGAAGTTGATGCGTTGCAGTGCCATTTAGCGGCAAGTTACAGCAAAATGGATAGTGAAAAATATTCTCCGTGTTCTAATATTCGCGTGTACAAAATTTCATCGAAATCTGTTGGACGATATTCGCATAGCAAATGGCTAAACGGAATAGAATTCGACGTTGTGCTGCGGCACCAAGTGGCAAGTTAAGGAAAACGGAGAGCATAAAAACCTTCTCCATGATAAAAGACTTAGGTGAACCAAATTTCATGGTGCAACGGTGCTCAACGGTGCTGGAGTTTTTCAACCTCATAAACACATACCAACATTCATTTTTATCTATAACCAGTGTTATTAAATATACCAGTCTCAAATAAAATCCAGTTTCAAATCTAAGCCTCGCCAAAGTGCCAACATACGCCATTTTGCAAGAGTTTCTTCAGGGAATCATTCGAATCATTGACTTAGCAGCAATCAATATGGGAAATGGTTCAACCGCCAAAGAGTAAAGATCAACTATAATGTGTTTTATTCATCGTTACTCCGATGTACTAAATGAGAAGATTTCAATTTTCTGAAATTTTGCGGAATTCCCCCAACTTAAATCAATGTACTCAATTGGCGAGAATTCTGAAGTTAGATCGCTTGAAATCCCTTAATAACTGCATTATTTCTTCACGGATCATTAAAATTTAACGCTGTATTCTAATAAAACCTTTGCACTTGTTTTCAAAAATCTATTTCCTTAAGCTCTCAATAAATTGCGCCAAGCCAAAAACTGTGCAAACCGCTAGAACTCACTTACTCAAAATCGATATTTCAGCCATTTTATTTTTTCGCCAAACTAAAAAATGTTACACATTAGCCTCGGAAATCTTCAATTCTTATTGTTTTGCGTATAAAACATTTCATTCCTGCTCTGATTTCCCGTGCACACGATATTATAATTTTAAAAAAATAACCTTACGAATATAAACTAACAACAAAAAAAAATCATTATTATTCTTTTATTTTTACTTTGAGAATTTAAAACACTTTATTCGGCAAAATCGCCACACATGGCAACCACTATCTTTATTTCACACTTTTTTCACTACAGGGGTTACAATTACGGAAAGATTTTTGCATGGAGAGCATAAAAAATGTCTTAAATTCCGGGAACGGGTGGACTTTCAAAGTTTTAAAGTGGACTACGATTTATTCTATATTATTTTACATATTTGTGCTAAATTTCAGGCCGATAGGTCCATATTTGTGGATTTGTATACGAATGAAATCCACAAACAAACAGAATTTCATTTTTATTTATAAGATTATTTCAGTATACATGAATTTTGAATCTATATTATTGGGATATTTGGCGACCCGGGCTATCCCCCCCCCCCCTGAGAAATCAGAATTAGAACAGCTTGTAAGGCAAGGCAAAATTGGCGGATCCAGAGGGGGCATGTGCACTCTCCAGATGAATCAAGTTTAGACCATAAAAGTTGACTTTTTTGAAAGTTAAAATACATATAAGGTTTGAATTTTTAAAATATGTATTTCTGAGCATAAAAGTGAGTATTTTTTGCTTTCGAAAATGAATTTTACATATCTGTAAATTGTATGCTTTTGTAACATCATTAATTTTCTTTGGTCTTTTTTTTTCATTGCACTCATAAATACAGTGTAGTCACTTGCCAGGATCAGGATTGCCAATCATTCAGTGTCCAGTACAGTAGACTCTTTGAAATCCGCACACCTTGGGACCAAGGGGTTTGCGGATTACAGATCATTGTTTTGTTTGCATTTTTTCTTACTGTAGTTATGAAGCAACAGAACATTTTTAATGGCTGAAATTAATTATACTATCACATTTAGTTTAATTATTAAAGAATTTATTAAAATATATGAAAAAAAATTAATTTTATTTTACAAAACTTTTGCAGACTGAAATTTTTCTTGAAGAAGGCTTAAACTTTCATACTTTAATTTTATATTACTATTTTTTAAATTTTGCAAACATGGAATCAATTGTTGTTTGTTTTAGGGCTTTTGATTTGTGTTTAAATATTTTTTCCTGGAGTCTGTTTATTGTCATTATTTCTTGTGGTGATGCCAATGAATAATTTTGGATGAATTCTAAATATTTATAGCCTAAAGATAAGCCTTCTTCAAGAGAAATTTTTTGAAATTTTCTCTTTCTTTCAATAAAAAATGAAAATCAAAATAATACACATTTCGTTAACTGAGTGTGCGAGATTGTCTATCAGAATCTTTTCTGTCAGCTAATCATGCTTTCATTTTACTGCTCAGACTTTGTTAGATGGGTTAAAAGAACAATTTTAATTAGATATATGCAAAAAATATGAAAAATAGCATAAAATTTCTTTTAATTCTACAACTCAACTCACCCGTAATTCCCTAATGTTACTTAACTGTTAACTGCAAATTTCACTGTTTACATCTAAAAATTATCGCGGATTATAGATGTGCGGATTTCAGAGAGTCGACTGTGTTCCGTGAACTTCCTGTTAGGCGATATCCTTTCAAATCTGACATGATATATAGTCGGTCCTCGCAATTAGCGCACCCCCTCCATCCCCTCATGGTGAGGGATTGGGTGTTCTTTCAAGCATCAGTTCCAGTTCCATGCTTGTAGTCAGAAGAAAGAGCAATTGCACCACGTGATCAATCGCCGGAAGAGATGACTCGGCAAAACTAGCTTCCAAAATGCACTAGAGATGGGGAAAGAATGAGCACCATTGGCGTAACTGAGTAGTAAAGAAAGATTTTAGCCCACTCTAGAAAAATTAGATATTTAATTACAAGAATAGAAGATGGAGACCCTAGGGTGAGCTTTAGCCCACTCTAGAAATATCCAGGAAGCCTACCCGTTACGCCAATGATGAACACCCTGTTCTCAAGAAAGAATGGGAACACCCTGTTCAGTGATCATGGCAAAAACATGTTCTCAGTTCATTACGGTCCGACGCTTCAAAATTTTATGGCAGACAAATGCGTTGAAAAAATAAATTTTGGAAAATGCCTTAAAGGTGAAATTTCTGATTAAAAGGCTCCATTAATATTTTTTTTTGCTAAGAAAAATTTTAATTTTGAGGGGGGGTTTGGCAGACCCATCCACCACCTCTCCTGTTCACACCTTGGCTACGTATCTGAGCATGGGGACAGAAGTTCACAATTTTAATTTTATCAAATTCTAGGTAATTGCGGAATCTTAGCTATTTTGAGAAATAATGATAACGATTATGATTATCTGGAGGGGGGGGATAGAACTTTTAGCCCAACCTACCATAATTTTAGAGTGGACCTGGGCTAAGAATAAGAACCCTTCTTATATGTTCAATACGAAATGCACTCACAGGAAAACAATTCGTCAGTTTTTATTATTCCAGCCAAACCACTCAATTTCAATCAAAGTAAAGAAAATGATAGTCTGAAACATAAACAAATTGAATTTTTTTTTTTTTTTTATCAACATCAAACTATAATAAAAGCATTAAAATATCTCCATATAAAATGCACCTTTGCTCGATAAGCTTTCACCCATCTCCTATTGGCTAAAAAGAACCTGTTCCGAGCACCCCTCTCCTATTGGCTGATAAAGAACAAGTTCTTTGATCACGGCTGGGGAAGGTGTTCAGCGATCAGTGAGCTGGAACACCTAGTTCAGCGTTCTTTTCCTGAACTAGGTGTTCTTTAGCGGAACGGAGTAAAAGGCGTTCTTTGGCTGAACAGAGTAAATGAAATATTCTTTGGTGAACGGGGTGTAAGGTGTTCTTTTATTTATCTGTTCTTTTCCTTTAATTCCATTCTGAGCTGAATACAGGGTCAAAGTTGTAGACTCTGAGTCAGTAGTAAGGCCTACTTTAGGGGGTCCTATGAGTTTGGACGCTGCTACCTCGAAGTTGTTACATTGTATGCATATGCTGTATTTATACAGGGACATAGCCAGAAATTTTTTTTCGGGGTGGGAATGGTGAGGGGTATGAAATGCAGTGATGTATAAATGAACGAAATGTTTGCACAATAGTAAAAAAAAAATTAAATATCTTACTAAATAAGACGAAAATTGGGTGTGATATATCCTGAAATTTTTGTCCCGATATACCATGCCTCCTGACTCTGAAATTATTTTCTGGGTATGCCTAAGGTGACCATACGTCCCGTTTTTAGGTGGCTTGTCCCGTTGTCCCCAAGCACAGCTTCGGGACACCGTAATGTCCCATTTTTAGAAAATGTCCCCTGCAATGTCCCGTTTTTAGGAAGAAAGCAACCCACGGTAACAATTTCAATAAAGGCCGCTAAAAATCTAAAATCATCCAACGGCAGTGTCTGAAAAAGAAAAACCTGACCTCTCTCCCTCTCCTATCGAGACGCAAAGAAAACGCCGGGGGGATGTATTGTTTTTGTGTTTGTTCTTTTAATGTTAGTTTTTGTCAACTATTTCAATTTATTTAATTTTTAGTTCTTTTTTTAAAATCATGTTCCTCTTTTGCTTATTCTTCCCCCCTCTCCCAATCTCCACTTTATTTTCCCCGTTTCACTTTGGTTTTCTAAGAATTTTTTCCTTCCGAATGACAACTTCCTTTTTTCTGTGTGTCCTTTTGTTGACATTTCTCACTTTCCTACCTTCCTGCCTTGTGTCAGAGGGTGTTTTTGAAGTTGAAGAAGGGCGTACGTCTTGCACTATTTTTTTATAGTATATGTGTGTTTTATCAGGTTTTTTTTAATTTTATTTTGATATTAACATTAACACAAGCTTTTTTGCACGTTTTCTTAACAACTCAAAGACACCCAGACCTGTAAATTTAATCTTCCTAAACTATTACCTTAAAAATAGTAGATGTCCCATTTTGAAGGAAAAAATAAATGGTCACGTTAGGTATGCCCCTGTTCTGAAGCCATTTAAGCTGGATTTTCGGAGCGATGTAATTTTATATGCCAAAGTCGTTCATTTTCTTATATCGGAGTTGGAATGTTTTTAATCTGGAGCATATACTTTTTAAGCTGAAACTGTATTTTTTTTTTCTTTTTTAAGTTCTAATAGCGTATCGACTCTTGTGGGCTCTCCCATTGGAAATGGGCAGGTCCATGCCATATATTTTTAACCTGAAGGCAACATAATGTCTTGTTTTTTTTGTTTTTTTTAACGAGCTGAACTTATTTAAGATTTTGAGTTAGAGTCTAAACTTTAGAGCTAAAATTGTTTGTCGTTGGAACCAAAGCCATATCTTTCAAGCTGGAGCCCAAGATATATATTTTTATTTGTAGTCGTAGCCAAAGAATGAATGTTTTTTTTTTAACCTGAGACAGATTCATTACCTTTTGGTGCTAGACCTGGAACAATATATACTTTTTAAGTTAAAGAGGCTGACCGAATGGTGAAAAAAAGCTGAATTTTTCACAAAAAGACTTCATCATTATTATTTTGTTAACATTTTAAATTCGGGGGGGGGGGCAGACTTCCTGATTCACCCCCTTGGGTATGGTCTTGCATGAATGCTTAGATAGGGGAGGGCCATATCCAGACAAAAATTTTGGAGGGGGACCAAACGAGGGGGGATCTCATCGCAGATTGTCAGCTTCGGCGGTTTGCTTCTCTTCTGGCCCGTCGGCTCTTTTACTGTAGTAGTGCTGAAGAAGAAAAAAAAAGAGGGTATGCTGTTATATGGCATATTGTATCAGATAGTTCTAGTTGAAACAGATCATTCCTTTGAGCTTTTGAGCAACTTTTAGTTATGTTTGAATAGTTTTTCCTCATGGATAGAAAATCTTTTGTTTGGACTTATTTTAAAGTTATTGATTCCGCTGCTTCCAAAGATTTGGGCAATATTTATAAACAGACAGGATGGTTTAAATCTACAATTAGCAATTTAAAAAGACACATGGAAGTGAATCCCCTTGTGTTCGGTTAAATGATAGAAATGTTGAAGAATCCTGTAAAGAAAGGGAGAATGTGGCAGTCAGTGCTACAGGAGGTGAAAATATACTAGAGGAAGAATCTAGAATTTCAGAAGAAATTGTGTCAGTTTCACCAAAGAATCAAGTTAAAAAGAAAATTCAAATGGATATTAGACAATTTGTGCCTAAGAAATTGACTAAAACTGATGCAAACAAAATAGAAGAAGCTCTAATGCGATTATTTATGCAGTATGTAAACAACATACATGCCAAACACTTTTTACATACATGCTATGAGTATGGACAACAAAAGTAAATAAAAAACAGCAGAAAAAATTTCGATTTTAGAAAGATGTGCATATTTAACAGTATATTATAGAACGTTAATATAATTAAAATATTTTTACCAAAAATTACTGTTAATATACTTGATTAAAGAAAGCCAGTATGTTGGTTGCGAAGTTTTTTTTTAAACATTTTACAATTGTAAAGTATAATACATGTTAAAAAGGACATATTTTCATTTTTTAATTGAATAAAATAGTCATAATAAAGCTACCATAAATCAAAGAACCTGTTCTCAAAAGAATAGGAAAAATAACTGTTCTTTAAAAAAGAACAGGAACAACTGTTCTTTGAAAGTAACGGTTTTCCCCCCATCTCTACTACACACTACACTACTTTTTAAAAAAAGTAGCACGCTACACTACACCTATAAAAAAAAGTAGCGACTACTGTACTGTAGTTTCGCTACTTGCTGCGTGCTACTCCCCAGCCCTGGTAATATTTTATATATGACTAGGGCCGTATAAAATATGCAAAATTTTGCAATTCTCCACATAAACTAAAATTTTTTGCATAACAATAACACAGCATTTTTTGACAAATTTTTTATTTCTTAAATTTTCTCAACATATTTTCTTCCAAAACCTCTTGAATGTTCATTATTGTCCAGAAATGAACGTCTCCAAAAAGCCAGAACCTAAGTTTTCATAACCTGGTTTGAAATTCATGAAAGGTCAAGGGTCAAGTGTTTGACCCAGACCAATTGTTCAGCATATATGTTGGTGATGAAGTCTTCAATATTCGAAGGGTATGTCAAGGAATGTTCTGCTGAAAACTTAGTAAGATTTTGGAATTCAGAGGTTGTTTCCAAAACTAAGTTAGTACAGTCAACTCCCTCTAATCTGCACAATACAATTACAATTACTAATACAATTAATTGTTAAATACAATTACTAATACTGGGACCAAGGGTTGTGCGGATTACAGGATTTTGCGGCTTATAGGTTATTTTTTTTTTTTTTGTTTACATTTTTACATTTAGAATTTACCTTTAAATTATAGTCAATTTACTGTAAACAAATAGGAAATGATGAAAGAAAATGCATATGCTATTGAATAAAAACACAGTTAATTGTCAATATAAATACAATAAATAATACAATTAAATTTAGAGAATTTACTAAAGGACAGATGAAAGAAAATATTTATGCTGCTGAACTAAAACACTACTTTTAATATTAAATACAATTACTAATACAAAATTAAAAGGATAAATTCTCTCTAAATTTTTATTTATTTTTCATTTTTTCACACATTGCAGTGATTGTAATTTGTTTGAGATTTTAATTTTTCTTCAGAAATTTTGTCCTGAAGCCTTCTAATTGTCAGTAACTCTTGGTCAATGACAAATGATTGCTTTTGCAAAATGTTTAAAGGGACCCCAAATCCGGAAGTTTTTCAACAAACATTCTTTTTTTTTAAAGGGCAGTTGTTGTTGTTTTTAATTTCTTTAAAAGACCGTTTTTAACTAAATATATATCTATTATAAAATAAACAAGCTCAATCAGAAAGGGAGGAATTTCACTGGTCGCTCACGAAGGGGAGGGGGGGGGGGCATGCGGTGCATCATTTGTATATTTTATATCTCAGTATTACATTAATTTCAGACCTTGCGAGGTAATTTTCGGTTTCTCGTTATGTAAAAATATTCTATGCTATTATATAAGCTCTGAAGAGGAAAAGAATGTTATCCTCTTAACACACACACGTGCATTACATTTCAAGTGCTGATGATTCATTATTTCTGCATGTGCTCCTCCGGCAGTTAAATGTAAACAAAGAGAAAGGCCATGTGGTCTGTTTATGCTTTTCTTTCTTTCTTCCTACAGAACTACAGTTATGTGGAAAAAGTTTTTGTTGCATAATAAATCGCTAGACAGATCAAAAGGGTGAGAATCGGAAAATTGCGCAACTGTTGTGTCGTCTGCCAAATCGCGGTTTGCGTTTAAAGTTAAACATGTTACATATTTTCACCCAATTTTAATTGCAACGGTCAATCTTTAGGATCGTCTCGCCTGTTTTTCTCTCTCATAGAGCAAAGGCAAACGTTCTCATTGATTTTTTTTTTTCTTTTTTTTTTTTTTTTTCATTCAGGAAAAGAGTAAAGCGATGTGATTGGACGGTGCATTTCTTCGGAGTTCGTTATTTACATCCATTCACTGAACACATGCAACTTAGGATATGTTTCTGTATGTTTAATTACATGATAATATGCTCAAATATATGAAATTATTTACTTCAAATACCTGTGGAAAATCATTAATAAATGTCTTTATAACATTCAGCCAATCAAATAACTTCTATAACAGTAATACTACCAGTCAAATGCCGCTCAAAATGTAAACAAACAAATTTGTTTACATTTGAAATATATCGCGGATTAGCGGGAGTTGACTGTATTCTTGGTTTTGCCTAATTCTGTAGACTATATATGCACAACCTCCGGCCTGTGGAACATATAGAAACCCCATATAAGCCATTCAAAATCTCATAGAAATCCCTATTATTCGGCCCACGACTTCATTAACATCCTAAAGTTTGTCC
>JAWZYV010012800.1:0-141423 GCA_038373885.1 Cheiracanthium punctorium | reverse complement strand
TAATCAAATACAATACAGACAGACAAAAATAATCAAAACAATACGAACAGTTTCTAAGGGCTTTATATGGTATTTGTAAACAACACCAGTCGCCTAGGGTTAATCTATCCGCAAATACGAGTTAAGCGTGACATAAGCAGAAGAATTCAGTAATATAATTTATTAGCCGACCCATTTTAGATGTATATCGTTTCAATTTCAAATACTATCTAGCAACTATTCGTGACCATTTGCCAAAATAATATTATAATTGATTCATTTTCTGAACCATGAGTCAATCGCGTTATTTGCAACCTGATTAGGGTTAGCCGATCGTGATCGGCATAGTATAAGCAAAGAATATAAATAATGTATCAGTCTGAATATCATTACATTTTCACTTATTCAAAAAGCATTAAACATTGTTCATAGGCTCAAATAATTCAAACTGGGAAGCATTAACACTCACCTTAATATTACGGAATCCTAACGCGAGCTAACAGCGGAGGCAGCCATATTTGTTTTTCACGGTTTCACCGGAAAATCGACTTTTCGAATATTGAACGGAGATTCTCGTTCAACGTCATTCGACTGTACTTGGCATTTTTCAGATGAACCAGGAAATTCGTTCAACCTATGGACTATTGCTTGCAACTCTCTGTTTTCACCATTTATTTGGTGAAACGTTGAACTTATATTTATAACAGTGTAGATTCAGTATGACAGGGAAGCGACATTACAATTTTGTAACATTACTGAATGTGATGCCACTATACATTGCTCTTCTGTTTTCCATACAGCAGAGTATGAAACTAATTTTTTGGCTGAACAACTTCCAGTAAAATCGACGATATCGCTTAGCTGACTTTGGCAACTTATTTTTGGTGCAAAATCTGGCGCTATTTCTTCAAAAACTCGTCGTTTGTTGTCATTTGGTGTAATTTTATGAATGGGCCTGTAGCGTTTTCTTTTCAGCATTAGTATTACGCAAAAGCATCAGTATTGTGAAATCAAGGAGCGCGATCGAATGTTTTTTTTTTTTTTTTTTTTTTTTTTTTTTCCTTCTAGAAATGGGAATCTCTTGAAAATTAGCACGATCATGCCCAACCAGTTACAGCTGTCAGCTGTCGAAATGGCAGAGAAACGTTAATCCCGCTGAGAGCCCGTACACTCTGTATTGCAGTATTATTAAGCCACCCTTACTCGCTTGTTTTGAGAAACCTATTTTTGAAATCTGTGAATTATTCCTTGTTGCATGCTGTGGACGCAAACCAGATTGATGGTGGGTAAAGCACCGTATAACGGTTTCGGGTTCAATTCCCGGCGGTCGGAGTTCGATCCCCGATTGGGCGTGGCTGTCATTGTGTCCGTCCCTTCATACGCTGACCCCGGACGCTGTTCCACTTACTAGGTACCCCCATAATAAAGAAATCAAGAATTCCAGCCTTAGTAGTGGCCAATGCTTCGATTCGGAAAAAAAGAAAAAAGATGTATGCTGTGGAGCAGCTGAGAGTACTTCTCGATAATTTCCACTGAATCTTACCCTGTAGAAGGATTTTGTTGTATTTGCGTAATGCAGCATTTTAGGAAGCATCTGTGGACAACCGATTGTTATAAATCAATATATTCCTTGTTAATTTGTGTGAATTGTGTATTGAATATTGTTCGTTGAATTTGCTGAACCACTAAAATTTGTGTTTCGTAGAGTCAAATGGACTGATTACTAGAACTTTCCATACAGTGGAAGGTCCCATCCAGGATTTTAGTTTCGGGGGTGGGGGGATGCAAATATTGTTGAACTTGGTTATAGTGTCTTCGATTGCAAATGGAAACTCTCTTATAAAATGTCAAAATATTCTGTCTCACTGGCCCATGGAATACAAGCCCACTATTAAGATAACTCTGTTATAGCGTGATAAATGATTATCTGGGTTTTTTCTTTGACGTTATAATCGAGTTCAAATGTACATGCGCAATGTACTACTTGTAAGTAGTAATTTTATGTACCAACTATTTTGTAAAAAAATACTTTCAAAATATTCTAAGACATTTTAAAAAAATATTTTAATTCATTAAGTGGCAAATCTCTATTTTTAAGAGTTTTCATTTGGATTTCTTAACCTTAAGGGTGGTGGGGGCTTTAGCCCCTATAGCCGCCTTCGTGAGTGTACCTATGTTTCCATATACAATGGACAATAAGCAACTAATCCGAAAACTAAGCAGAGTTTTCTGTAACAAAATACAATTTTTTCTCTGTCTCCTCACATACATTTATTTTAACTCCTTTTTTTTCGAAGGGACGGGGGATAGGCAAATGGGGTATTTAGTCAGTAATTAGATTATTTTACGCAGAGGATCATGAAATTATTTTACACAGAATATCATAAAATTATTTTCAGGAGGATCAGAGAGCCAAGTCGGAGCCCCCTAGAATAAAATCTTCAGGATCCTTTTGCCACCCAGACCCTATCGTTTGATCTCTCATAATATTCATAATTTTTTCATCTTTAAGGTTATTAATTATTTAAGGAATCTTAACATCAATACTAGTAATTGAAAAATAATTAATAAAATAAAAATCATAAGTAATTAAAAAAGTATAATTTGATAAAAGCATTCGCTATCAAAAAATTTCCAACGTTTTGTTTTGTAGTTTTTGTCATCTCGTAGAGGAACTGTATTTGGCACGCTAACAAGATATTTCGCATGGCATGCTTCTTTAGTATTCAAAAAATTCCTATTGTTATTCATACTGTCATTCAAGTAGATATCCAAAAAAAAAAAAAAAAAAAAAAAAAAAAAAAATTCCGGAAAGTCCAAAAAAGTGAAAAACTCAGAATTTCTTACAGAAAAGTCTTGATCTTTATCAGTTTGTTAACGAATATTCAAATTTTAGGCTGTGCCTATAGTCTCCTCTCTGTCCTAGCTTCCATTATTGAACCCTTTGAAATGCGACCGCTGTCCATCGCTCTAAAAGTGCAGCTGTTGCCATCGATCGATTTAACTACTAGCAGTAAGGCTGTCAATTGAATCGCCAAAGTAGTGCCACTGAGATAAAGAGCTATTGTAATTGTTGGGGGCCATTTGTTTTACAGCGAAGACAATTTAACCCTTTTTTCCCCCTGTCTTGAAGTAAAAGCTCCGGAATAAGGTTGTTTTGCGATCCCCGTTAGAGGGTTAACATGAATCTTGAAATCTCTTGTTAATAATTTTTTTCAGTCATGGTAAACTGCTGAATAATGCTGTCAAAGTTTATTTTTTTTTTTTTTTGGGGGGGGGGGAGGGGAAAAACTTCAATCACCAAGACCTCACATGCATGGGCGCCAGCAGAATATTTCTCAGGGGGGCAAAGACTACTTCAACGTATGGTTACCATGTTGGAAAGAGCAAAAAATCAAGAAAAAACGCTCCATACAAAAATCCATAGGGGGGGCATTGCCCCCCTTGCCCTATGCTGCCGGCGTCCATGCTCACATGTCAGGTGTGTAGACTATACTAGCCCTATTTTTAAATTTTTATTTAAAACTAAAATAAAACTTTAATTTTTTTTTTTCAAAAGTGACAACATCTAATTAAGTATTACACCGGTCAACACGATTTTTGGGTCTGACTTCTGCATGTTAAATTTTAGTTTCTCCTACGACAAAACTAAAAGAATTTTTCTTTTATGAAAGTTTGCTTTTGTAGAAATTAAAGCAATTTTTCAATTTTTTGGCAAATATCACTGATTTTTATTTTTTTTTTTTATAATTCCACTCTAAATTAGGATCGGAAAAGTTTTTGCTGGATATAAAAGTCTTTTTTATTCAAGATTTGTGATAAACAATAACATATAAATGTAAAATAATAAGAAATTAATGTCTAAAAGTGAATATTTTTCGTATTTCTTTTATGTTCGTATGAGCAAATAATAATACAAACAAATAATAATATTACAAATAATACTACAAATAATACTACAAGCAATACTACAGAGTTACAAATAATAATACAGTTTACTTTCGGGTTAATCAAAGTGCTGCCATCTTTCGTTTATGAAATAAATTAAAATATACTTATCGACGTAAATCAGACAAAAGCAAACTTTAAGAACTAAAAATGAAAATTTAAGTGTTTTTCAATGTCTAGAATCAGAATTTAAGCAAGAGAACAGAAACCCAAAAAGAAAATTTTTTTTTTGTTGACCGGTGTTATGTGTATTATAGGCATATACAATTAATTATTACAGTAAAAAGGGTGTGCCCTCCACATGATAAGGGGGATTTTGCTTCGGCTTTCCCTTCCTTTTCGCGCCGCTGATTTTACAACCCCTTTTCTCCAAAAGTTTTTGGGATTGCAACTCCCTATTATTACGAGTTTAAGCGGGACTATTATATAACAACCAAGAAATATATGACAGGAAAAAGGATTATGATAGCATTCGCAACCTTTCGGCCGTTGAAAAACAGGAATGTTTTCTTTGAAGATGCAAGTCCACCTGTTTACTCTGAACAGTTAGGTGAGCTTCTCAACTCCTCTTTACAGCCAAAATCCAGTATTTCATGATATAAATACTACCCTTACGTTTTCTGGTAACTGTTTCTCGCCGTCACGGGTTACTCCACTGCACGCAAAACATAAATGATGCGGAACTTCTCACCACAAAAGAAAAACTCTCTTAGAAATTGTTAACTGCTTCTCCCCCGATGTCGTAAAAAAGTGAACGATCCTTGACCACCAAATCAACAACAACAGTTACGGTTACAGATCGTAAATCCACGCATTCACCGTTTCGGCTACGTAATTCATACATCGAATAATCTCGAACTGGATTATGCTTGAACGCGGCGATCTGAGACGTTTAAAAAAAGCCCCCCCCGACCATAAGCGCAGCCATTACGTTGCTAAATCCCGTAAGTTATGGGTACGCGCAGAATGCTTCTGCAGTTCAGTAAACAAAATTAGCTGCTAAAGTCGCCGGATGTTATGATTCAGAACGAATTCAGAGAAACGCCATTTTCAGGTGAGAAATCGGAGCTGGAATTCTAGAAATACCGTTTATGGCTTGAAAGCTAATAAAGATTTGCAATTGCGCCTTGTTGCTGGACAGCTTTGCATGTGAATATTGCCTAACTTGCAGCTGGCATGAGCTAAAAGTTTTTATTATCTTGCTCAATTATGTTTTCAAGTTACAGTGCTCATTTGTACAAGAGAGTTTACTGCTATTCTGCCATTACTCATACAGCCTTTTTTTAAAAAAGAAGATATAATTTATGTGCTATTTTTAGCCCGGGGCTTTGCAATGGTGTTAAGGCATAACAGAACAGAATAACTATAAAAATGAACAAATAACTTTAAAACTAGAAAGAAATGATAGTGCTTCTTTGCAAACTGCACTGTACACTTTTGTTAACAATCGCAGCCTACATGTCTCATGCAGTTTTCACAAAAGATTACTAAGAAAATCTACTTCAAAATGGGTCTAGGTGCCAAGCGCGCAGTTAAATATGGCAAAATACCTTAGAAGTTTTTTTTTTTTTTTTCTTTGGAAGTTTCTTAGATCTTATATGGGTTGACAGCTAAAAAAAAATCTGTTCGATGTAAAGCCATCTTTCATAAACGTCTATTATAGCTTAATTTAATGTGTTTACTTGGATCAATGTTTCTTAATAGTCACAGACTGCAAGTATTGCAATTCTTTTGTGCATTCCTGTAAAATAACTAAGCACTATACATACCCTCATGAGAGTATTATTTTATAATCTCAATCCCAAGGGCGGCTCCAGTAAGTGGCCCATGGCCCCCTCCAAATTTTGTTTTACAACTTTAGATTCGCATATGTAACGATTTCATACGCGCGTTCAATTTGCATTTTCAACGATTTGTGGACTCGTGTAAAAAGTTCAATGAGCCTCTCCGAGAATTCAGTCTGGAGCCGCGCCCTTGCTCAATCACATATACTAATTTTGTTTCTTTGAAATAGATTTACTTATCCAGAATGCACGTTAATGATTGACCGTGGAGCGCATTCTACTGGAATCCTTTTAGGGCGTTTCTGTAAAAGAACTATTTTTGAGACGCACACCATTTTCAAAAGAGTACATGGTATAGTGCAAGGAAAAAACATAGGAATCGATACATAACTATGGCCGCTGGAGCACGGATGGTCGGACAGAGAGACAAACTGAAATCATTAACACTTTTCAAGATTCTTGGAAACATAAGCGTAAAGTTTTCAAAATTATTGGGGGGGGCGGGCCCCACAACCACATATATTCACGTCAGTGGCGTAGCCAAGGGGGGGGGTTAGGAGGGTCATAACCACCCCCCATGAGGAATTTTTTGCCATACAAAATGTATACATTCTTCACTCCCTTATCATACACCCGTATACATATATGTGAGTTGCAGAAGGCGTAACCCCCCCCACCACCACCCCCCATGAAAAATTTCATTCAGAAAAAAAAAAAATCATTTTCGATGAGATAGTGCATTTTAGACACATCTGAACGTTTCTTCATTTCATACTTCACATTGCATAATCTGATTTTAATTAACCAGAGCCTGGCGAGGGCAGTTTATAGTAACATTATGTGTTAAGTGGCGTCACAATGAATACTAAATCATGATTGAAATCAAAAGGAGAAAATTTTTAAAAGTACAAGTAAACGTTTTTTTTTAAACGTTTGTAAATGGCGTGAATACTTTTTTTTTTACGTTAGTATAAATTAGTTTTCTGTATTTAGTGGTAAATTATTGGGTGGGCTCAGCCCCTATTCACAATTTATTGGGGGGCTCGAGCCCCACGGGCCCATATAACTCTACGCCTATGCTTGGAAATTGTTAAAAAAGTTTGTATTTGCTTCGACCTCTTTCTCTTCCATTTGCCTCAAAAGTTGTCAAAACGCAACCAAAGGGATCCTCTGTCTGCTTTTGTGCTTGCGAATCAGCAAAACTACACGAGGGACTATGTACCGAAGGAGGGATGTCTTGGGGGGGGGGGTGAATTTTTCTCTGATCATCATTACTTTCCAGCAGAGGTCTTTGAATGCATCGCTATGAAACTGCGTTTGCTCGGGTTGGAAAGTGTTTTATTAGCGATGCGTTTGACAAAATTTCATTCACTTGCTTGAAAATGATTAGGGGAGTCGGGAATGATTCATTTTCCGGACTTCACTATGCTTTTGATTAGTGCGTTCACACTCTCTGATGTTAACGTCTTTGGTGCAATGCACGACTTCAAAAACCGTGTGGGTTTGTCCAACACCTCCTAGATCCAGAAAGCCTGAGAACAGAAGCTTTTACGTCATTAGTAGGTCCACTCAAATGACGTCATCACAGTTTGATTTTCACAAAGTAAAACTATTTAAATTTTGTGGTGAATTTACTCACGCACAAACCATTTTAATGATTTATGATAGAAAATTTAATTTTAGGACAAATGACAACTTTTAACCATCACTAATAATATGACATGACGCAGAAATAGATCGTTATGAATTATTTTGTATCAGAAAGGTATTTCAATTTTTATCTTAAATTTTATATTTACATTAAGATATTCTCTAATATCTGTAGTATTCACCAGAAATTTTAAATAATCTTGCTTTGTGAAAACAAAATCATTATGACGTCATTTTAGTGGACCTAATGATGACGTAAAAGTTTCTATTCTCAGGCTTTCTGTCTCTAGGAAGTGTTGGTTTATTCCGAGTCTGTATTTCGTAAAATGCAAAATTGAGGGCAATGGAAGGTGCAGGGGAATTGTGCTTTTATTCATAGAAATACTATAGACATTTACACATTTGTCACGGGTACGAAACAGCCAATTCTCAGAACTTAAAAAACAACAACAACAACGAAAATGCTCCCGAAACATTCGCGTGCCACTTAAAATCTCTGACCAGTGATTACTTTGCCTTGATTCTATTTATTAAGCAGTCTTACCCCCTCATTTCTTTGCTCCATAATTAATCGAAATTCACCCGAAAGGCATTGGCAGCTCTGTAAAAAAAAAAATAATAATAAAGAGAGAGAACAGAAAAAAATGCTTTCTCAATGACGACTCTGATCTGTAATTTCCTTCAATTAGACATCCAATTCAATCATTGTCTGGATGTCTGGTTCCCTCCGCCATTTCAGAATTTTAGCGCCGTGTGCGGTCAGGGGGGGCCGGGGGGGAATCGACTTGTGTTGCTCTGCTCCCATCCGGGTGATTTTAAAGAATTCGAGAAACCTAATTTTGGGCCTTGGCCATCAAGGGATTTGTTAACTCCTAATCGCATTCTTGCGTGTTGGCATGTCACGAATTTGCATATGGATATTGTGAATTCCTAGCCATTCGTGCTCTCCGGTTGGTATTTTTATTTCATCCTTTTCTTTTGGTGGGGGGATTGTTTTCAAGACGCCACATCTGCAAATGAGCAGTTTGTCTCATAATTGAGGGTTGTTTGTTGTGTTTTATTATTTTACTGAAGAAAGCTAGCTCGTCCTTATTAACTATCGCTCGATCTGTAAAATATTGGAGGAGAGCGGAAATTATACGGCCCGATTTCGCAAAGGCTTCGTGAATCTTCTGAGAATTTTTTCTTGTTCTTCTGTAATTGTCCCTCTTTTGTTATTTCGATGGATCGAGAAAGCTTATAATTTTATGTTTTTCACATTCACGCCAGTAAGTCAAAATTCCTTAAACCGGAAGATGAGATTTTTATTTATTTTTATGTAGTTGTATGCGTAATTGTCAGTGGCTCACCCAGGATTTTAATTTTTTTTTTTGGAGGGGGGGGGGGCTACAAATACTGCTGAACTTGGTTATAATGACCTCGATCATAGTTACAACTCCTTTATAAAGCCGAAATAATCGATACCTCTTGACTTGCTCGTGGAACACAAGCCCACTATCAGTCAGTAGCGGATCCAGGGGAGGGGCTAGGGGGCTTCAGCCCCCCCCAAAAGAGATTGCTAGAGAGTAACATTCTGCTTTATTATACACTCTGCTTTATTAAGTAGATAAAATGATCTTTTTTGATAACTCAGCCCCTCCCAAAAAGTTTTGCATTACTTTAGACTGAAATTTTGCTTTATTTTGTACATATTTTTTTGATGAAATAAGCTTTTTTCAGAATTTAGCCCCTCCCAAAAAAAATTTCCACGTAAAAATTTCCACTGGATCCGCTACTGTGTATCTCGGAGTGTAACTCGTTATAAAGTTATAAATAATTATCAGATCTTTTCAGTGAGATTTAACTGAGTTTAACTGTGTTTCATATTTGAAAATTAATTTTTTTTTATAAACACATATTTTTGAAATAACTTGAAGAGATTTTTAAAAATAAAATATTTTAATTAAGTAACAATTTTTAATTTTTAAAGATTTTCACTTCTAATCTCCATTGTTTAGCCCCCATAACTCCCTCCGTGGGTGCGCCTATGGTAATTGTGCTTAACTGTTTAAATTTATAATTAAAGTTTTGATTATATTTTTATTGCAGTTAGAGAGTTTATAATAAACAAAACAAAACAGCAGAAAAAAAAGCTTGGAGTTTGAATTTTATGTTTAACTCTCAGTTAGTTCGTGAAATATTTTGAGTAACGAATATTTTAGTGTTGTATTCTTTGAGGACAATTCAGTCTTTTCAATAAAAGTTTCGTGTATTTGCATTTATCAAAGCAATTTCTATGTTTACAAGGAGCGTTCAATAAGTAAATTACACTCTTACAATGTAAGTTAGGAAACACATGTTTAAAAAGTTTGCTACAATACAGTAGGACAGGATACGTTGCGCTATTTTTCTACATAGTCTCTCAGTTGCTGCAAACATTTGCCAAAACGTTGCAGTAATCGTAATGATGCTTTAAGTCTGATTACACTCGAAAATCATACAAATTTTGAACAGCTTTTTGGAAAATTTTATTGCTCTAGAGACTCGGAAAAATTAAGAATGTCTCTTTACAAGTTGCACTGCGAACTGACACTGAGAATAAACCTATAGGAGTTACGTGCCTCCACGCGGCACAATATGGAAACTCAGTGAGATTTCATCTTTCTGAAAGATGGCAAATCTTTTCAGAAAGATTTGCCATCTTTCAAATAATTGCCATCTAGAAAATAAGAAAATGTTTGAAAAGAGGCTAAATGTTAGCAGTCAAAAATTATTTATAATAATAATAATAATAATAATAAAAGAAATAAGGATCATTTTAATTACACTGGAATTACTGTTTTGTATAATCGATAATGCATGTAAATCGATAAGACGTGATTGAAAGTTGAGGAATTAAAATTAATCCTATTATGCATTGCAAACGAGAATAAATTAAATTCATATTAACTTTACATGAAAAAAACGGCGGGCCCAAAACGTCCTGCTTCGTTTTTGAAGGCAATATCTGTGCTTATGAATTTTTCCTGAAAGTTACATGAGACATACACCTTTACTGTCAGTGTCAGTCCATAGTGCATCTGGTTAAGCATTAGTAGTGTTTTCGAGTGTTTAACATCGTTAGTTTGTTTTTTAATCTGTTCTTAAGTCCTGTGACAACGATCGCTCTCCAGGTAGAATACCCTGACCCAAGCAGACTTCGTGCCGATTACAATCGACCGTAATCGGTGATTAAAATAATCTTTAAAAAATGCTATGACAAAATTGTATTATTATAGAATTCTTTTGATAGTTGATTTCTCTAACATCAAGATTACTGTTATTTTACTAAATTAACATTCACTAGTCACAATCTTTTTGGAAATTGTTGGTAATCGTAATCGTAATCCATATCATTTCCTGTAATCGATTACAGATGATCGTGTAATCGCACGAAGTCTGGACCCAAGTTAGAAGAGCCGTTTGAATCTGATCATCGTTGGAAAATTGTCTTTCAGCTTACTGAACACGCGACAGTCAGTGTACCAAGTCGGGACTGTACGTTGAGTACTTTCAGACCTTCCATCCAAAAGTCCTAAACAAAAGTCCTGTGCGTGGCTTGTAAGGTCTTTCAGTGCTTTTACTGGAATTTCCACACTTCTTGTTTCTCAGAGCTTTGCACAAACTTCGGGGAACTCTTAGTATTTCAGAGTATGACTTAGCGTGTATAAATGTATAAGCCTTCTGCATGAACTTAAAAAAAAAAAAAAAAAGCTACGAGTTTTACCCGCTGAAGAGGAAAACGTTTTTCCTTCAAAAAGTCTACCATTACTTTGGATGTTTGAAGCTGATATTTAACTTTTTGATTGTACTACCCAGCAACTATTGCCACTATCCAAAAGAAACTGCTACTGTTTGAAACTGTGGGACCACATTATCGTTTGCCCAAGCTTTGCTCTAATTTCGTAATTTTGCAATCTGCAGGTGAACAATTGTAACATTAATTTTTTAAGTGCAATGTATATCGTCTTACTATATATTATTTTTACGCAATGTGCCTACACGATTTGTGAATCTACAAAAAATAATTATGATTTTTAATGACTAAAAGAAAAAGCGTAGCCTCTTACGACAAAAAATAATAACACACAAACACAATTTTCAAGGAATAACTTTGAAAACCTGAACTTCATTCTTTTGTCGCGATCTTCCGCAAACTGTTTGTGACTCAGATATACAATTTTCATATTAAATTCTCGTTTTAAATCTACACAAAAGTAGGTCTCCAATCTGCTCCATCGATTTGTTTTTTCGATTGTAAAAGTTGTGCTCGTGTAAATAATTACAAATGCATCTCGGAATGTTGAAGATTAATTTTTGGACTTTGTGAACTATTGTTATATAAGAACCTTTCTGGAGGCTCTAATGTTGCCGACAAATGAACTTCCTGTTGTGGAATAAAACACCTTTTTGCCGCTCTAGTCAAAAACGAATACTTAAAAGTCTCTTTAGCGAATCTTTAATGAAGTGAGAGTCTAACTTTTGGTTTTTGTTATCATCCAAAATTTTGGTGGCCTGAATTAAAAAAAAAAAGTTTTATGCGTTTGTTTGACATTAGTTACAATCTGAAATTAAATTTTCTATTACTTAGGCATTAATTTTCTGGAATGTAAAAACTGTGTTATGTTCGTAACATGGAGAACAACTACGAATGCCTAATACTTAGAAATTTGAAGTTAGCAGTGATGTTGAAAAAAAGGTTCAACAGTTCATTGATGAGAATGCGGATATTTTTATCACGAATGGCAAAATGTGCTTCTTAAAAACTTTTATTAGGTTCCTTTCAAGGCTGTAGTCAATGTCTTTGGTCAAGAGGAGAGGGGGGGATTTGGCGGTTCAATCCCTCTCAAAACTTTCAGGCATATACAGTCTGTCAACACACCGAAACCAAAAGAGCGAAAAAAAAACGATACATTGAGGAGCGACCCGTTTCCATGGAAACCTACCGGTATTTCCGCAAAAGTGCTCTTCAAGTAGTCTTTTTTCTGAGAATTCCCCTACTCGCTTTTTGTTATATTCCGCTCCACTCTTGTGATCGAAAAACGCTCCTGAAGGAGAAGCGCACTTTTGAAAACTCGGACAAAAATCGCTCCGACTGATCGAATTTCGCTCGTTTGGTTTAAGCGTGAAGAATCTAGATTCTAAAATCTAGAAACGTCCCAACAAGGGCATTTTTGATTATGGGTTTCAGCATTTAGTTATATAATTGACGGACTGTAAATTATTATTTGTATAATTGTGATGAAATAATTATCTCATTGAAACATAAAACTTAACTTCCCCTACCCCCTTGATTTTTTTTCTGGCTGCGGTCCTGGTTTCATTGCAGTGACGAATCCCAGTAGCGTAGCCAGGATTTTATTTCGGGGCGGGGCTGCAGCCCCCTCATCCCTTCCTCCTCTCTAGCTACTCCCCTGGAATCCAGAAAAGTTTCAAGAGAGGACGAAGCATATTATCAGAGTTGACGGGTCACTTTTTTTATTACTTGCTCGTCCCCCTTTGGATCCGGCAACAGGCCCTTGGGGCACGTGCCCTGGGCACACATATACAAATAGGCCAAGAAAATTGAGTTTAAAGCTATGTACAAGGGAACAAAATTTGAGCCAGCTATATACAGGGTCCTAAAATTTGAAATTGCCCAGGGCACAAAAATCTTACAGTCAGGCCCCCTTCCGGCACCTTCGTCACCCCCTTCCATCATTGTTATGTCTGTCTGTGAAAAATTGACACTTGACTCTCACCTTTTCAGATCTAGTGATACAGTTTTTAATCACTTCCAGTGGAATTACAGCTTTGCAATTTGATATAATGGATTTCTGGTTAAAACAAAAACGAAAAATAAATTATTACTTATTTCTGAAAAAAAAAAATGGATGTTATATTTATTTTTATTCAAGTTTTATTCAACTTCATTGTTCTGTGTGTGCCGCATTTTTACAAATCTTGCGATCAATCTTTTATCCGCCTCAATTGAATTACTACTTTGAAGTTTAGTCGGTAAGCCAGTGGCGCAGTCAAGGGGGGGGGGGGGTTCCACAACAACCATTAGAATTTTTTTGCCATACAAAATGTATAGTCTTCCCTCCCTTATCACACACACGTACACATATATGTGAGTTGCAGTAGTCGTAAATACCCCCTCCCCCCCAATGAAAAACTTCTGGATACGCCACTGTCGGTGACAATGCAATATTATGCAAAAAGATAGATTATAAAACTATTTCAAACCTAATAAAATATTGAAATTTCAGAATTTGTGCAATACATACACTATGTAAGAACTAATAGCAAGCTCATCTCGAATATTATGTAAAGCAATCTATTGGACAATCTGTCATTAACAACTATAATTTTCCTTTAGTTTGAATCGAAGCCTAATAATCTTCGTTTTAAAGAATTTTTCATTGAATGTATTTGGAAATTTTTGTCTTATAGGAGAAAAATGAATCTTCGAGTTCTAAAAATTTTAAATAAATAATTGCCACATTTAAATAAAAAGAAAAAGGATAAATTTAATAATTATTCTATTTAAATAAAATAATGTTTTACTTTTTTACATTCTCATGCATTTTTTACTGTACATATCTAATCTATTGAAACACAGCATACATAGATAACTTAAAAAATAATATAAAATATAGTTCTTTCTTAAAAATTCTTTGGGTTTAAAACCATATCTTATATATTAAAATAAATAAATAAATAAATAAATAAAATTGGACACACGAGAGTGTTATTTAAAGGTTGCAGTGTTCTGTAAAATTTTGTTAGTTAAAGAGTACAGGAATAAAACGAAACATTACAATGATAAATGTAGAAATAATAATGAAATTTGTTAAGATTTAAAAGGTCGAACATACATAGAAACGAATAAAAATATTTAAAAATAGTAAATGTTGTCGTAATTGAAAATTTCGAAATCGCATCGCGTGAAAAGAAAAATTCTAGGTATAATAAATATGTTGTTTGTAAGAGTACATTGTAATGTAGTGAAAAAAGATTCCAAAGTTTCGGAATCTCTAGCATAATTTGGTGTTTTTGAAGAATGGCGTAGCACACTTTGCTTTTCCAAGAAATAGCCCTAATATACCGAAATAGCTGTACTCTTTAACAGAGCGTTATTTGTAATAATAATTATCATTATTGCACATTAGTGCCGCAAAAAAATGTCCATTATAGCATTAGTGAGACTAAAGCTTACTTCAGTTCTATACAATATAGCCGTTGCGTAGAATTTTTCAGTTTTTAGTCAGTAGAAAAATCATCAAGTTAAAAAACAAAAAATTAAAAAGATCTCCGTCTTGGGGTAATAATAACTGTAATAACAGCGATAACAAAGCATTGATTAGACATGTCGATAACAGCATAGGAATCATTCAAATCTATCAAAAGATTAAAAGGGGTGGGGGGAATCAAACCTTGCACTAACTGTTTAGATGGCATGGAGGGGAAAAAAAATGAAACCTTACAATAACTGTTTAGATGGCATCGAAGGAGATCATTTTCTTCCTGATACGTGTCACTTCCATTAAAGGAATCTAAACATCTCGAAATTAAAAAAGCATTATCTGTCTTATTGCGAATCCTGTACCCCACTCTCCAATTACTCTCCTTTATTATCGAGGACGTTTTGTAACACAATACCTTTGCGGTATAGCTTCGATTCCGATAATGATGTGAACAGCGATTAGATCTTTCGTAAATGACGGTAATTTAACCCTTTTAGGATGAAAAGAAAAAGTACGCAATTCTGAAAGGGAAAAGAAAGAACTCTACATGTTTACTGCCTGTGAATGCGAGACGAGAATTCCACCTCGCGAGATTCTCACTCTGTTTTGGATCCATGATTTACGAATAATGCAAGCATGGAGGCTGTTCCCAGCAAATTGAAAATTTTGCAGTGTTATTTCGGTCATGTGACTTTACGTGATCTACTTTATCCTGGGGCTCTACCACCATAGTATGGGAAAGCTTTCGGTAGCGAGTACATTGAGCCTTCTCTTCTCATGACGTCACAATCCGAGAAATATCCGATATGCCCTAGCACGATCCTATCGTAATTGTTTTGACTGTAGTATTCACTATCGGAAAGAATGCTGTTTTTTCCCGTCACGTTGGATGAAGGCGAAAAGCCTTTACATTCCGGTATCGGAGAGTACAAGATGGGTGGCTTTTTATTGAGTGTATCATGCAGTGCCAAGTACTTCCACAAAAGGACCCCTGCTCCGTAGCACGGTAGGCCAGTCAAAAACCGCCTTCCACTCTTGATGGATGCCTCCGGAGTCTTCGAAAATTCTGAAGACAATGCCCTTGTTTAAGAAACAGGGGAGAAAGCCGTGTGTTTTGATTGGTTGATCGGTCTGAGTGTCGGATAGACCTTTGCATGCACAAAAATACTCGCTTGTTTTATACGATATTCATCGAGCTAGCACCAAAAGGAGAGTTGTGGCAATTTATCCGACTATCCGAGAGCGAGAAATATCCGTCACGGATATTCTACGATACCATGGTGCTAGAGCCCCTAGATCTGGTATCCAGTTAGCCGGAAATGTAGGACGGGAGGCACACCTTTCACGTTTTATTTTGCTATTTATACCAGTGCGTAACCATGTATCTTCACATCGACCCGATTCTATAAAGGGTTTGGAGAAGACTTCCGACCCTCACGCACATACACACACAACCATACCGTCAATCACGTTTTGTTTGCGTAAATTTACACACTTAACGACATTTAATTATTTTTTCAGAATCAAACTTGGGTGATGCATGCTGAAAATTGCACTCTACTATCCCAAATGAACTAATCCATACAAACTTTACTTCTCAACATTCATAAATTCGAAGGAAAGGAAACTTTAGTTCTCAACATCGCTCGAATTCGCAGGAAAGGTTGCTGCAGATGTAGATAGACGTGCCGCAAGTGGCCTAATCGATAAGGTCCGTTACTATAAGAACATGGAAATTGAAGTAGCACCAGCTTGTCCAGTGCTTGGGAGGGTGAAAACCTCTCATGGCTGGGTTGCCGTGAGACCGTGCACGCTAACGTGTGCTGGTGCACGTAAAAATCTGTTCGTGCCTCCCATGTTCACCATGTCCATACGGTACCTCTGTGGATGCCGATTTCAGGAGACATCTAGAACTGGTTCAAAATTAGGAGACTACTCATACAAGGTAACGTTGGCCCCCATAATGAACTGCACAGTAATTCGGGCCTTAATAGTAAAAAAGGCTTGTGGCAGCAAGTACGAGCCCATTGGAGGAGAAAAAAAAATGCAGATAGACACCCGACTTCAAACCGATAGATTGCTGAAATAATCCAAACGCTATAACGGCTGTATTCACTTGACACGCGGATTAATCCTGAAACTCATGCTATAGTCATCGCTAACACTCGAGTTTGGTTTAATCCGCGTGTCAAGTGTTTGATGAATACGGCCGTAAAAGTGCTGCCGTTGCCATTGCTCAGCACTTGTGACAGATTCTCCATTCTCCAAACGTGCGACCGATCCAAATCACCAGTCGCGTGGCTCAGATCCAAAGAACTTCTTTGAAATAGCTAACTGTTTGGGATGCGATTTGGCGATTCTATTGTTTGCCATGTCGTTGGTAAGTTTTAAAGAAAGTGATGACAACGTTTGAATTTTTTCAGCGTTGGTCAGTGTGTTCGGCTGTTCGTCCATATCGATGCGTCGGACACACAGCTTATTTGCAATTAATTACAAGATCTGATATTGGTTGTGAATACGACTGCTGAGAATAATTGCTAAGAATTATGATTAGTTAAGGTCAAATTTCTAAAACTGCAATAATAAATGAAATAAATAAAAACTCCATTTCTGTAAAAATTTCAATTTTTATTTGTGTATGAGGAGGTATTTACGTTCGCACTTTCTACTGAAATATACTTTGAAACTTTTTCTTCATATAAACGACTAGGAATGAGTTATTGTCTTTATGAATACTTGTGTTAAAAGGTTTAGAAAAAGATAATATCACACATTTCGTTTCAAAATTTTGTTAACTCTTTGAGGCGCAACCCTTTCCCAGTGCTGAAAAAAAGGTAGCCGTTGCCATCGCTCGACTTAACTACCAGCGAGATGGCGGACAATCGAAACGTTCATCGCGTGTCACAGATCTAGAAACCCTTTTTTTGACGGCAGCTGGCTGTGCCGCACAGCCAGCTGTCAAAAAAGAGCTCAAGAAGGGTCTCTAGATCTGTGGCACGCGATGAACGTTTCGATCGTCCGCCATCTTGCTGGTAGTTAAGTCGAGCGATGGCAACGGCTGCCCTTTTTTCAGCATTGGGCAATCTATCCAGCTGTTCTCGCATTCTTCCATTTTTCAGCAGATGTCAGTGCTGTTAAAAAGAATCGTGACAATTTTTTTACGAGAAATGACGTGCTAAAAAGTAAAGCATTCTCGTGCAGCTGTGTCACCCCCAACTATTTTTATAGAAATCAAGTCTATTCTTCGTGACTGGCAACAGTCAAAACGTCAGAGTTTGGTGTTCCCAGAGCGGGAACACTGCGCGTTAAGGTTAACAAAAAGAATAGCAACGTTCTAAAATTATTACGTTATTGGGAACATTGTCTAAACAGTACTTCATAAGGTTGAATTTGAGCTTTCTGTATTTTAAAAAACAAATATGTGTATTAAAAAACTCTTCAACCTTTTACAATTAAATCTTTATCATTTCTAGTGTTCAATGATTTATAATTTTTAAAGCAAAATTTCATAATGAAAATAATTTCCAAAAGAGCTTTTATTTGTTAACGGCTAATATTCTAGCTTCTTTTGCCATGATTATAATGGCCAGAAAAAAAAAAAAAAGTGTTAAATAACCCCAAAGAACTAGATAAAACGAAACCTCCTCCATAGCCCCTGCAAGTGGCGGATCCAATACCACCAGCTGCTGCAAAACGTCCGTTGCAATTCTCATAATTCGTGTACTGCTCATATATTCTCCTGGGCTTCGTCTGTCTGTCTTATTTTATAGTTGATGCGACAATATCAATCTACATCACAATATCCTTCTCATCGAACGTGTCTGTGCAGCACAAACAGAAAGGTACTAAGCGCATGACATGGCCTGAATATTTACCGAAACGTAATCCCGTAAGAGCAAGTCTGGCATGTACTAAGGAAGATGCTTTGCTAGAGGATATAAGATAGTCAGAGAAATTTCAGAAATTCTTCTTAAATTCCCACACTCCAAGTTCTTCAAACTCGGATACCAAGCTATATTAGTCCTTTGATCTTTTCCGGCTTTTGAGAAATGGAAGAAGCTTTGCCATTGAAAAAGTTTTCGCTTGTGTGGTCCAACCAAGCTCGAAAACCCTCAACCCTTGGATTCCCTTGCTCTGAAACACTCAGGTGTGTCATCGAAGACCGCTACCATGGGATTTCTTCGCATTCTGTGTGATTCATACTTTAAAAGTGAAATGAGTTAATGTTTGAAGACTACCAGATTCTTCCTTATCTCAATCCATCAAAATGCTCCACGCCTCTGTTTCACTAAAAGGGGGGAAATTTCCGTAACATTTTTGTCAACATTCCAAGCAGGATAAACTCCTTGCCTTTTTGAAAGTTTAAACCTACGATAATCCTATAGGGTGCTGGCTCCAGCATCTGGAAAGCGATCGTTGTCACAGGACTTTGGAACAGCTTTAACACCTTTGAGGCGCAATCCTTTCCCAATGCTGAAAAAAGGGCAGCCGTTGCCATCGCACGACTTAACTACCAGCAAGATGGCGGACGATCGAAACTGTGCCGCACAGCCAGCTGAATCAAGAAAGGGATCTCTAGATCTGTGGCACGCGATGAACGTTTCGATGGTCCGCCATCTTGCTGGTAGTTAAGTCGAGCGATGGCAACGGCGGCCCTTTTTTCAGCATTGGGCAATCTATCCAGCTGCTCTCGAATTCTTCCATTTTTAAGCATATGTCAGAACTGTTAAAAATAATCGTGACAATTTTTTTACGGGAAATGACGTGCTAAAAAGTAAAGGATTCTCGTGGAGCTACTATGTCACCCGCAACTATTTTTATAGAAATCAAATCTATTCTTCGAGACTGGCAACAGTCAAAACGTCAGAGTTGGGTGTTCCCAGAGCGGGAGCACTGTACGTTAAAGGGTTAAAAATGAATAATGCTTCTTCACCTGATGCACTACGAACAAATATTAACAGTAAAGCTGTGCGTCGCATGTAACTTTCAGAAAAAATTCATAAGTACAAAAATCGCCTTCAAAATTAATGACGATTTTAATACAAAATTAATAACGTAATAACGATTAAAGCGAATGAAATGAAATTTGGTGACATGATAGGCGGTCACTCAACTTGAACTACAGGTTTCCAATTTTTTTTTTGAAAATTTTGAGATTATACGAAAATCTCTTCGAACTGCGCAAATTTTTGTTCGCGCATTTTCATAATTACAATTAAAGAAGTGATTGAAATGAAATCAGGCACATGGTAGGTGGTCACTTAATTTAATTGTGGGTGTTGAATTTTTAAAAAAGTTTAATTAGATTCTGAGATTTTGCCCAACTCGTTTCAAAATATTTGTTGCACAACACGTATTAACGACTGAAACCTATGAAATAAAAATTCGGTGACATGATAGGTGGTTACTCAAACTCGAAATCGAAACTAAGAAATCGAATTTTTTAAAAATTTTGATTCGGCTTTGAGATTTTGCGAAAATTTATTTAAAATGTATAAAAATATTTGTCGATCACGTATTAACCACTGAAGTCAGTGGCGTGGCCAAGGGGAGGATAGGGGTCACCCCCCCCCCCCACGAGGAATTTTTTGCCATACAAAATGCATATTCTTCACTCCCTTACCACACACACGTATACCTACATGTGAGTTGCAGTAGTCATAACCTCCCCCCCCCCTTAAAAATATCTGGCTACCAGGGCCCGATTAACCTCTGAAGTGAGGGGAAGCTCAGTCTCATTTTGGGCCCCTCATCCCCTTTTTGTTTGGGAAAAGCAAAGTTTTAATGATTTTCTTTCATAAAAATATTTTATTCATAAAAAAGAAATTTCATTGATTTAATTAGTTCTAATCATTTCCTTTGATAAAAGCGTTTTATTCATTAATTTGATAAAGATATTTTATTCATTAATCTTCATAATAGTTTAGTTCATTGTAACGAGATTTTACAGTATTTTTATCTGGCTACGCCACTGACTGAAGCCAATTACATAAAATTTAGTACTGTCACAGGTGGTCACTTAAACTGTATTCGTCGTAAGTCTTAATTTTTTTTTTTTTTAATAAGTTTTAAGATTTTGTGAAAAATTAGTACATGTTTGTTCCTGACCTGAAAAATAGAAATAGAATAGAATGAAATTCGGAATTATGTTAGATGCAAGTTAATTTAAACTCTAGATGCCAAAACTGTTTTAAATATTTCATAAATTTTGGGAAAATTGTTTAGATGTTTGTTTGCAAATCCTTTAAAAATAAATTAAGAAAATACGACGAGGTTTAGTATCCGGATCAGCGACGACTAGAACAACGAATGTCTGAATTTTTCGACAAATTTGAATACATTTTAAAACTCATAAAAACGTTTGTTTTACTTTTTTAGATATTGTAAAAATTCTGCAAAATTTTCTTGAGGCATAATGTTAAAATATATCTACAATGAATTAAGCATAATTTAGTTACAGGTTGGGAATGGCCTCTTGGTGTAAAACGCTCATTCAACCAGAATAAAAATAATTTTTAAAATAAAAAGAAATTCTCCATTGCCAAACTTAAGTCATCACTTTGTTACTCCATAATCTGTAACCTTTTAACAATATATAGGAATTATAAACTCTATATATTGTTAAAATTGGTTTTGTTATAGATACTATTGCAAATATACCAATTCCATTCTTTGAACTCCTTGCTGACGAAAATTCTGGCTTTATGGAAATTTGCATTTTATACTAACCCGTGAACGACATTCAGCTAGTTGAGAATATGGGACTTATAAAACGTGTCCCTCTCGTAGATTCTGTTCATAGGAAGCATTATTTAGCTTAATATGGCTCTCTTTTTGTTCATGTTCAATATTGAAGTACATAAGTTTAACTTGTTCGATCACATCATTGAAAATACTTTGACGGGAAAAAATTCTTTTGCGATTATTGTTGATTCCATGAATGTTCCGCAGAGACACAGCCTTGCGCCAGCACAATGGAATGAACAGGTTAAGAATAGGTTCAATGATTTCTTTGCTGCCTCCCTCCCATCCCACCGTTTCATGTGACTGAACTTATGGGAAAAACTCTTCACAAATTGTTCTTTTCAAGGATGCTAGCGAGTCCATCACTAATAGAATAAATTCATTTCCAGAATATTATTTGTTTGGTAGTTAAACAATATCGATTACAGAATCTGGAAATTTCTGACGAACAAAGAAATTTTTAGAATCAAAGAGGCTAGGGCCAATGGATTATCCCTTTAACGCGCAGCGTTCCCACTCTGGGAACACCAAATTCTGACGTTTTGACTGTTGCCAGTCACGAAGAATAGATTTCATTTCTATAAAAATAGTTGCGCGTGACATAGCTCCACGAGAATCCTTTATTTTTTAGCACGTCATTTCCCCTAAAAAAATTGTCACGATTTTTTTTAACAGAACTGACATCTGCCGAAAAATGGAAGAATGCGAGAACAGCTGTATAGATTGCCCAATGCTGATAAAAGGGCAGCCGTTGCCATCGCTCGACTTAACTACCAGCAAGATGGCGGACGATCGAAACGTTCATCGCGTGCCACAGATCTAGAGACCCTTTTTTGACGACAGCTGGCCGTGCCGAAGGGTTGCGCCTCAAAGGGTTAAACTATTGCTATCAGAGAAGAGTTTCTCATATAATACAGCATAAGGTGTATTGCAAAAGAGAAAAGGAAATCAAAAATAAAATTTTAATTCCCTTTCTCCTCAAAATTTAATGAAACAATTACAGCAAGATTTCTAGTAATTCTCTTTAAATGACTTTTCATATATGCATGACAAATGAGTTTTAAGACAAAAAGAAGACAAGTATGTTCGAAAAATATTTTTATTAAAACTATTTTTAGTATAAAAATATGTTCAAATAACTGCTTTATACAAAAATAAAGCCTTTATAAAATCGGGACCATTTATCACAAAATGAAGGGACAATAAATACTGTAGCCATATGCACCAACTTTTTTGTGTGTGTTCACATTTTATTGCCGTTTACAACTTTCACCAGAAGAAATATAAATACAAAAGATAATTAACAATATTTACACATCAGAGGCACTTTACATCCAAACAACACTTAAAGGCAGTTTAAATCATTACAATGCATGCTACTAGGAAAATGGTTTCTAGAGTAATATACATTATACTTTGTTTATTATATTGTGCTAACCCGTGAACGTTGCACAGTTGCATTCCTATAGTTTCATTATCCTCCCTTAAAACATGTAAATTTCCTAAATAGCGATTGCTCCAAAAGCTGTTATTTGAAAGAGCCAGTATCATTGTTGGCGCTGTAGACCATTTCCATGATGTATAGACATTTTGGACGCAACGAAAATTGCATGAATTGCGGACTACCTAAACCCGAAATAGTTGGGATAAATAGCTCCGAACTGATAGCCAGCGTGACTGTGGGTGCAAGTTATGTGGAGCAAAACGCATTGCTACAACAATAACTGTAAAATGCTTGTTAAATAGTTAAATCTAATCAACTTCATATATGCGTGTTACCAACAAAGATTTTTCATTGATGTTAAACATTGGCACAATATTTTAGTTCATCTAATTCTTGCAATACGCTATAATAAATGTTGAGTATGAGATAGAAGTTCGGATATTAATCTGATGCCCCCCATCCGTACATAACTTTAGAAATAAATGTTACTAGTAGATTTAATTTACCGTATAGAACTTTAATATTTTTTTTTAACCTTTGAAACTGTTTTTGCAGCAAATGCACAACTTGGCTGAAACGCCTTTTATAAGCCTTCATGGATACAGGAAAATTTGATAGCAAATAGATCAGCCTGAGATTTTTTAAAAACAGATTTATTAATGTAATTCACGCCGTAATGTCCATCTTTAAGGTCTGACTAATGTTGTGTGTTAAGGCAAAGATACGCATCTACCTAGCGTGGGGTGCCTTGGATGGAAGACATCCAACTGACGAATATTAACTGTGCAAGAACTTCATATTGGCGTCAGTGTGAGCTTATTTGTCCCCCCCCCCTCGCCGCCCTCAGAATGAGGTAAGAACACATATCTCATGTAAGTACCTCTCAAGACCTCCTCGTCATTACTGTTAATTATATGCACACAAACACACATTTTTTACTAAAAAGATAAATAATACATATTTACATGATCACAGACCGACCTAATCAGTCGACACTTTTAGCCTTTCCTTTTGCTGTTGAAGAAAACTTACAAATTTTAAATTAAAATAAAATAACACAAATTTATAAAAAATAAATTAAACATCAGTTTTACAAATTATTTGTATTATCATATTAAATCGGACATTTTAATATGCCGACTGAAATAAGGATACAAACTTGACTTTAAAAAAAGAAAATATAAGACATACATCTATTTATTAAATCTAGTAATACACGAAACATTTGCAAAATGTCAATAATTTAACAGTTTTGCTAATTATACTTACAATATTAATATCACTTTTGAATCAAGAATTTTCTTAACAGCACAAACAAAATTTTGTTGAATCAAGAAAATTTGATTAGCGCTATTTCAATCGAATAATTTTGTTGGTTTTTAACAATTTTTTTGCTAAATTAACAAAATATTTCGTTGAATTCACAAAAATTTTCTTTGATTCAACAAAAATATTTATTTGAAAGAGCCAACCAAAATTTTGTTTAATCAACAAAACATTTTTTTCAGTGTAGGAATTTACGAAAAGCTTCATTATGAAAGACAAAAAAGCTTTTTGTTTGATAAAATAAATATATATACTATGCTTATGTAATTTATTTTTGATTTGTAGTGTAATTACACTGGTAACTATTAATAGGCGTTTTTGAGTACAAAGTTTTTTTTTCCCCTCCAGATGTCACAGTATGTGGAGTGAGATTGATAGATAAATATATAATACATAATGTACACAGTACTTGAAAAACAAGCTATAATCCCAATCTTTAAACAGTAAAATCACCGAGTAAGTATTTTTTAAAACGATTTTTTCTCCATGTTAAGAAATAAATTTTCTATGACAGTTCAAAGTGTGTAAACGTTTTTATTCACACACTCTGTACTGCCTAATTAGAGGTATAGAGTAAAAAATCTCATTCATTAGACTGAAAAATATTTTTAACTCCAAGAGGGAAATCTCTGAAAGTAAATATATTTAATCTGCATTTAAAGTATTGGATATTTAAAGTTTTGGATCAGCAGAAGACTTGGGCTTCATGTTGATTTTCTGGAATGATGATCATGGCGCTAAAGGAACAAGTAACAAAAGTGACAATAACTTTAAATTAGGCATATCTAACAAGATTCCTTAGATGTACTCTTTTAAGCAGGTTCGCCAAACCTGCTAAAGATTATTTGGATTTTCAGAAAGTACTGTAAGATATGAAACATTAGTTCATATTTGATGTAGCACTACAAATCTAGTTAATTACAGATTAGTCTTTTTTTGTGTGATCTAATTAAAACACTTTTAGACTTTGTTCTTGCACCTTGTCAGCTCCAAGAGTATACGTAAAGTCAAGTTTAAATGCACATATTTTTTAACAAATAAAAATGGCACATTTGTTAGATTTTCACTTAAACCGTATGAGGCATTCAAAACTTTTGGTGAGTCTGACGACAAATAGATTATTAGCTAAACTCTGTAGTTCATATACAGTGAAACATAGCAACTTACACATTTTATATTGGATAGTTTTTAGGTAACAGAAGATACCTATTATTCACATGTCTCTCCAATAGTGCTGCGAGCAGTTTTTTTTTTTTTTTTTGGAAACATCATTGTGCAAATTTTTATTTTCTAATTTATCAGAATAGCTACTCACAGCAAATCAAGCTCAACTTGCAGTACATTTATATTTTCACTGTAGATAAGGCCACCTAGCAGAACACTATTTTGTGTTTGAGCAACTTTTCTGGATAACGGAGCCTGTACCCATAAAGTTTTCTGGTTCCTCCATAAGTTGAGCAGGTTTTTTTTAAACCTTAACTATCCAACTTTTCGTAGGTATTTTCTAATTATTCTTTATTAGATTAACTACCAACAGCAAAGCAAGCGCTGGATGAACGAAAAGGTAATTTGCCTTACTACCAAGGTCTCCAAATGGAATCCATCTGCAAGAGATCTATATTTTCAATCTCTTCCGGATCACTTCTGTAAACGAAGCCACCTGGGACACCGCCATTCTGTGCTTGGGCAGCTCTTCTGTTACTAATTGCTTGGTCGTACTCATTGTTCATCAAAATCCGATTTTGTGCGACATTACCTAGCTGGGCATGAAGTCCGTCAAGCCTGTTGTCAAGTGTCCTTGAACTCGATGCCAAATTCAAAGGCCTATTCATATTGCATAAAGTCAGAGCTGCTTCCATTCGTTTGGGAAGGTTGTTGGATGATGGCATGGGACTAGAGTTTTGAACGACGGCGGCATTAGATGGAAATAACGAGTTGGGAGACATGTTTCTGTACAGCGCAGTCCTAGTGTTAGAAGGGAGCGGGGAAGAGTTTGAAGATCCTGGATTACTGTCGTTGAAAGGACTGCAGGGCAAGTATTCCATGGACGAAGGATACTCGATCGCTTCGGAAGGATCGCTCGTGGCTGACGGCGTGTTGCTACGGCTGCTTTGTCCTGAATAAGAAGAGGCTGTGTCATCCATCGAGTTGGCCACTTGTTCCAGAGTGGACGAAAAGTTGCTGGTACTGAGCAAGTGCGAGAGGAGCTTGCTCTTTTGAACAAACGACAAGCTGGGTTCTTTCTCGAAGTATTGGCGAATCTCCTCGAAGCATTTTGCAAAACCAGCTTTGAAACTCTTGTCAACGTTTTCGGATGGAATATCTGTTTAAAAAAAAAGAAAAGAAATGTTGATAATGTTTATTTGAAACATTTCAAAAGAAACTTTATTTTTAAGCAGTGTTGAAATTTTCAGAAATATTTTAAACTTATTTTTCCAAGAACAAACTGGAGTCAGATCAGTTAGCAGGTTATTAAGCTAGGGGTTACATTGGTCCAACTTATGAAATGTTAATTTGTATGAAATCAAGTGAATGGACGAAAGATGCCCCCAAGCAGGACCTACTAGGGTCCAAAACTTTAAAAATAGTAAACTAATTTGTTTTAAAGGAAAAAAGATTAAAAAAAAATAAATACAGTTTACTTCTTCATTACCGTGTTATTTGGTTAAAATTCATTTTGGACGTTGAAGAAGATCCGCCTTTTGTATTTGTAAATAACAGTAATATTAGTGAAAACATGAAAAAGAGGCCCAAAGTAGCCTTTGTTGTCGGTATAATCGAAAATAAAAATATGCTTAGGAATGTAATTATAGTTCTAAAATAAGAGCAAATAAAATCACGTATTCGTATACTTACAGCCTAAATAATCGTGAAGTTCTCTCACATGAGCCACTGTCAGTTCCAAAATGTCCGCTTTTTCCAACTTCGGCGGTCGAGCATTCTGAAAGAAAATAAATTGATAAATAAGAGGGAGAACAAATTAATGAACAGCTTTATTATTATTATTATTATTACTGCTTTGAAAATATATTCCTATAATGTTCAAGTTGAAAAGGGAAACAAAGCCGCATAGCAGAAAATGATATTATAGAAGGCATTAATATATTTACATAACTGTGTTTAATATAATTTGTAAGTCATTGATAAAAAATGGGGTGTTTTTTCTTTTTTCTTTTGAGTTTTTGCTATGGCAAACTTTAGATGGAATTAAATATCAGGATTAAGACAAAACTTTTGCTATTTAAATGTAAAAATCAGAAAATACATATAGCATACTTCACTTAAAAGCAATTTTCTGGTCAATGCACTTATATAAGAAAAGAAATCGGAAAAGAAGCTGGATTCTGACAAATACTTTTCACCGTTGTACATGCCTTCCATTTTACTTTTCTTCGCCGAAAACCAGAAATAAAACTTCTGCTCTACCCCTAATCCCCTATTTAAGTGTTTGTTTTGCATTTGCTCAAAACATATCCAGACAAAACGCAATGCACTTCCTTAAACAGCCAAGAAGAATATTTGCACTTACAGCCTTAATGAATATCATTTTCTCATTGTTAGTTTAGCCAAAGGTGTTATAAGGAAGTCACACGCGATGAGAGTATTTAATGACCTGCAATTATTAAAATAAATGTATCCGAAGAGTCTAGTTTACTCCTCACATTTCATTACAGCCCCAGGTTAAGTATTATGGAAATGCGACCACGAAAGCCTAATTAAAGCTGGTTTTGCTTTAAATGAACTCCAAAAAAATTTCATAAACGTTACCAAAGTCTCACTCTCAGATCACGTCGAAGAAGCTAGTTTTGTTTTTATGAAGAAAGAGCACTAACGAACGTCAACTAATGGGTGTTGGTTAAATATTGTAAAGGTGAAGCTAACTTGCCTGTAGGCATATAGAGGGTCAATTTTAGGGCATCACAAAACAAAAGAAAAACAAAGACCTAGACCCCTGTGTTATTTGGAAAAGAATCGAGCGATATCGAACGTAACATAAGACAATCGATTTAATAGTTTTCAATCGTAATTGCATTAGTAATTACTAAGTTGTAAATATTTGTACATGATTTTTTTTTAAAGTAAAACTTGTAGAGAACATATCATATAAAAGGTTTAATAAAGTTTAAAAACTTTTTTGAAATGAAATCCAATTTTTTTTCCCCACGGGGACCCTGTAAAAACTTAATCTGAAAATTTTAACAGGTACTATAAAATTCTGTACTTTTTTACGCAACTTTGTACTGACCAATATTCAAGGGGGAAAAACCTAGGCCAGTATTTTTAAGACACTCTGTATAAAACTCATAACTAATAAATTGCTCATGCATCCACACAAGTTCACATAATTCTAAATTGTTTCGCGTAGTTTCGTAAAACAAATAATTTTTTATAATAATTTTAAAACATAAATAACTAAGCAAACAATGTCTGGGTGAAACTCACAGAACTGTATTTTGAGATTTTCTAACAGTGCAGGCCATTCGCCACTAACGAACTGCTCATATAGATTACTATATAATTATTTATAAGTCGGCATACGGTACGTTTAAATAAGGTTCAAGTCTACCTATGCTATGCCACCCGCGACTCCATGAAAGCAGACCTCCAATCAAATAAGCCCAAGAAAAATCAATTTCCCCAACTTCATACTCAAATTAACTATCCCTCAGCAACTAAATGAATCTTAAAAAATGACGTGGGTGACAGGAAGCTATTTGTACCGTACGACGACCACGCTGTTTTGTTTGAGTAACGTGTCCCGAATCGCTAATCGAAAACGATTATGGTTACTACTGAAGGCAGATCACGGACGTTCCATGTAGAAAGCGCTTCATTTGGAAGACACAGCACGATTCCAAGTAAGGTATGCGCAATTTGAGTGACAAATAAGGTCCGTAATGGTGATACTGTATCGATGTTACAGACGCTACAGATTTTAGTGAGAAACTTCCATTGCACGCGAGAAAAATAGTTACCAGATTAAAAGTGATTACAGTACTAATATTGTAGATAAAGATACGAATAACAATTAATCTTTCTCTTTGCTACAAGGAATGGTGGAGCCCAGATATAAAGCAATTTTTGACCGCCAGACGTCGCTGATATTGAAGGCAGTGACGACAATTTTTTTAAATGAGACAATTTAAAAAGTTTTATAAAAGTGATTATTTCTTTTTAATAGAGTGTTTAAAAAAATACGTTACTGTATTTTTTTTTCCCTCGTGTAGTTAACAATTTTACATCTAAATACTACGGTCAATCCAATGACGTATAGCTCGGAAATTTTGATTTTTGTTACTAAAATGATAATGATATAGTCTCTTTGTGAAAAATTCTGCCTTTTTTATCATTTAGACCACCCTCCAATTTTTTTTTCTTTGTACGTGCCTGGTCAAGGCTAGTAAGAGGAGATTCACAAGTGTTTGTGTTTGGAAACATACAAATCTTAAACTTGAATGCTGAAGATCGGTACAGTGTCAAACATTGTCATTGTGTATCGAATATACTAGAATAGCTTTGCAGATTTGCCAACCTAGCAATATCAAAATGTGTAAAATATTGCAAGTGCAGCTTTTTTCATACTTTTCACCATACAACTACTTGCGAAAGCTATCTTTTAATTGTACAATATGAAACAACAATTTTCATGAATTTTATACTAATACACATGGGCCGAAATGTTGCGAGCCAATCTCTATTAAAAAAAAAAAACAGCGTCAAATTTTTTCAAAAACAATCGATACAAAAAGTATCGATTTACGCTTAAAACGCGAGTACGCACGAGCCCTGACCCCTCCCCTCCCCCTCCCAAAACGCAAAGCAATTATTATAAAAACAGGTATTTTAAAGCATTTATATTAACTCTAGTAACAATAAGTTTAAGATACTAGATCGCCGGTCACAAAATTTTGGGGCTTTGAATTCACAAATGTTATAGTTAAAGATTTGTCATCTAATTTTGATTTCCAAGTACCCCTCCTTCACAAAAATGAGTAATCAACATAAGCTCAAATCTCTATTATTGGACTAAAATATCATGGTATATTGGTCCATATTGAATGAATATACACCCCTGATCTTTCAGAACTGGTGGGAAATAAGTATGCCGATACCTGTTTATTGACATTTAAGGTTCAAAATGTTAATAAACAGGAGATTTTAATGTAAAATTAGAAGACCTGTAGAAACCATCCAAATCCAGTAGAGTTGGATGGTTTTTTCTTCTTCTGCCAGTTCTTTCCAAAGTGTTGAAAAACAAAGTTCATTATCTGTGCTTTTACCTTAAAAAAAAAAAAAAAAAAAAAACTGAAAATTCATATCTGTTTCATCTTGTTTTTTAAATTATTCACCGTGTGGGGGCCTCTTCTCAGCCAAGGACCCCCCATACTGCGGGGGCTTACAGTATGCCCCTGGCCGCAGGAAACAAACCTATCCAAGGCTCAAGGGCTTATAAAAAGACCTTCTGAAGATTTTTCCGTCTATTTCCTTGCCAATCCCGGAAATAGAGTCTCTTAAAATCCGCTTTAACGATGCTTATCTTTGACAGTAAAAATAAAGAAGGTCCTGGTCCGATGTTCAAGGCACAGAAAAGCTTGGTTTCAGCGAAAATCATGTTTAGTGACACCCTCCCTAACACTTATAACAAATCCCTAAATAATCAGTAGTTCGGGACAATACGCTTGAAAGCGAGTAAGGATAAAGCGAATGTTAGGTTATCGGTTACAGATCAGGGGATGGGATCGAATTTATGACGTTGTCAAGGAGAGTTCGGGGAGATGCGGGCGGCTGATAAAGATAAGTGCTTCGTTGAAGGTTTCAGGTGTCTCTTTGGTTTACGAGGGGGGCGGGGTGGCGGGGTTGAATAGAAATGACTTTTCTTGAATTGAGAGGAAAAAATATCTGGGCCGGAGATTAGTCCTGTTTCGAATTTCTCACGCCCGTTTGAGCTACATGTTATATACATATATATACAGTACCAGAGTCGTAGAGGCCCGTAAATTTGAGTGTTAAGGATTTTTCCGGAAATGGAAGATGGGGGAGGGTATTTTTCAAAACGACACGAATTTGATGAGGTCGCGGAGGATGTGGACTGGCTGAGGAGTATGACTGGAAACGGCCAAAATTGTATTTGACCCATGCTGAATTTTCTGACTGAAAGATAAGGCAAATAGCTTTTTTCCACCCGTAAGCGGGACTAAAAAAAGTCCGCCCCTGGCTAGAACGTCCTTCTCGGTGTGCCGCCCTACGCATTCGCCTAGTTTTTCTTACATAGTATGGCGGACCCTGACTATGCATTCTAATACCAAGGGCGCCGGGAAGGGGGTGCACAATTAACGTGGAAATATTAGAAATTTTTGTAGACTTTTTTTTTTTTACAGGAATAATTTTGATAAGATAATTTCTGCATGTACGGAGGAAATAATTTTAAGAATTCAGCTAAAGATGTGGATCAAATTTTATATACATTAAAATTAAAATTTTATTTTCAAATTTTCAAGATTTTTTTATATAGTGCATTTTTATTCTGTTTTTCTTGAAACAAAGGAAAAAGTGTGTGTAATTTGCTAATCAATAAAGAAAACTTAGTACTCTGATCATAATTTATTATATGTACCAGTAGATGGCGCCACTATCGTTAAGGCTGAGGGTAATTGAGGGTATTTTCATATCAACATGAGGGTAAAAACGAGATTCTGGATTGGCAACACTGGTTACAATGGTTTCCAAGATAAATGAGACCAGTGTGCACCTGTACGAACGTACAAACAAACGTGCATTCACGGAAGGGGTCTATTCCCAAGTCTCAAGCTCTGACGTGGCCCCTCAACTGGTATAGGGACGCCGGTCTACAGCTGTTTCTAGTGATTCGTGTACATATGTATATCTAAAAACTGTTGAACACGAAATTTTATTTAACCCAATAACTTTGATTGTAATTGAAGCAGTGAACGCAATGGGAATTTATACTTTTATGTTTCATTGTTGTTCTATCCTGAAAATCCTCATATATTTTGAACAATTTTATGAATTCGACTGCATTTTTTAGTCATTTTAAAAGGCTATGTCTTTTTCCTACGCGTTCACGAGAAAATGTACAAGGGAATCAACCAAAATTTCTGCAGTAATCGGGACATTGTTACAGCATTCGTGAATTTTTCATAGATGAATGTAGAAAAAAAAAAAAAAAAAATGAAATCTTATACTAACCTGAGATTGTGCATCTTTTTTGGAATCTATCACAAGAGCTTTCAATTCTGCCAAACTTTGATTAATTCTAGCCCGTCTTCTTTTTTCTATCAACGGTTTTGACGCCTAAAATAAAAGCATATAGTTATAAAACAATAATAAAAGATTTCTTTCTAACTCCAAAAAATAAAACCAAAGGAAACGTAAAACAAACGAGATCAATTACACTGATTTTTATTGAACGTCTTTAAAAAATTCAAGTAGTGCCCAACACACAGGTTATGTGTAACAGATGTAAAACTGCATAAATAAGCCGCTAGGAGAAGTACTTAAAAATACTTTTATTCGTTGTATTTATGATACATTAGTTTTGATTCTTGAAGGATATATACATTTAAAAATCCCCCCCCCCCTCAATTTACGACTAAAAGTTAATTGTTAAAAAATATCAAGTTATCATCTGAATATGGGGCCAGTTCCATTCTAATGTAAAAGATGAAGCAAATTAACGCACAGCTACATAACATGAATTCAAGAGATAAAAGAACGATTTTAAAGGTTTCGATTTTTTGTGTAATTTTCAATAGCATGCACACATTACAGAATAATATTGGGGAAAATATTTTCTCAAATACTTAGTTAAATTTAAATTTTAGGTATTTTCATGTTAACTAGTTAAATAACATTTTTCGAAAGTAAATGAAAGTTCAATATGAATGAAATTTACTATAGATTAATGACTGTATTTTTACCGTTATTATAAGTTCTAAACTGAATACTTCATTAGTGCATTTTCATACAATTTTTAAATATTTTAAGAAATTATCCAACAGTCATTTGAATAAATTTTACTTAAAGTAAATTCCACAAAAATGTACTATGATAAACTGGGTTCGTACGAGTCTTATGAGATAAAATTCCGAAATTTTGAAAAATTATAACTCGTAAAATGTTTTATTATTTAAGATAACCAAGAGAATTTCTTGGTTATCTCAATTTGCCCTATTTTATATAAAAAAAAAATAAAAAAAAATAGGACCACTTTTGAAATATCAGACCACTTAAGGACAATTTTTAAAAAGTTCGGAATTTTAGAAAATCATCCACTTACATGAATCCTGCATTAAGGAGATTCTGAGTTTACTAAAGCATGTAAATTGTTAAAAAATAATAGTTAAACGCTTCACCAAATACTCCGATTTCAGTGGTGTTTCAACTCATCTTTTGATCTGTTCCATTACAATATCAATTTTCATCGGTATTGTAACGAGAAATACAGGAAGGTTTGTAACTGCTTCACTACTGAGAAATTTCTGATTTCTCACGCACCTCCTCAAAATTACAGTGCTTACAACTTTTTGTCTAACGAATAAAGAATTGCCGAGAATATCAACTTTTGAAACTATTTCTTTTCACTTGTTTTGGTTAGACAATGAATGATCAATGCTGATTAATGTAATAAGAAAGTTAAGAAAACAAACACTAAGGTACTCGTCATACGTGTGTGATGACTGGTTCATCACACAACTAATGAGTATTTTTTGAAAGATTATAGTACAAATAGAACCGAAGAAGTCAAGTAATATTTTAACACATTTTGTGAAATCTTGTCCTTTAATCATAAAACTAAGGTCTGAAAAATTACTAATGCTCATATATTTTTCTCTGGCCTTGACATGATTAGAAAGTGAGCGGAAAACTTTCAAAGTGACACTTCTAAATATCATCAGTGGATAAAGAGTTAGGGTAAAGTACTTTATCTTAAGTATTGCAATTTTAAAACTCATAATCTAAAAATAAAGCAAAGCTTTTTGTATAAATGTCAAAAGTTTAATTGATAGAGACTTGCAAAGTTTCAAGCGATTCACAAATTATTCTTCAATCAATGATGAATAAATTTACTATTTTATCTTTAATTTAGAATTAAGATATATTAGATTTAGTTTATGAAATAAAAGTAGGAAGAATATCTGTAATTGAAAAGCCTGTATGTACAAAAACGGAACAAAATATTGAAATAGTGCTATAAAAATATGCAATAGACAGACTATCAGCAGCAATAAATCTATAAATTTCAATAAGCGAATTAAATTATGTGAAATTACCAAATTTGTGTAATTTCATTAAATTTGTATATAATTATATTGAATTAAGTTTTATTTTATCATTTAAATTAACTAACTTTTTTTTTTCTTGTTTATAGCTTTCATTTTTAGAAGCTCAACACAAGCGACGTGGGACAGTTATCAATCCCTTTCAACAACCAAAACATTTTATAGCTGTTTTTTCGTAAAAAAAGAGAATAATAAATCACTTGAGATTTTTAGCTTATTTCAAGCTACCTTCATTCATTCTTTCTTTTGAGGGAGGAAATTATGAAACTTACAGGAAATGGATTTTGTAAATTTCTGTCTTTGTATTTGAAAGCTATATACATTCATGAGAATTTAGAAGTCCGAGACGAATAAAATAGAATATTCTTAATTTTTACAAAGAAGTAACAGTTAGATTTTTTCCTTGAGAATATTTAAAATATACAGAGGCGCAACAGAAAAATTGAGGTTTTCCTTAAAAGTTTCATGTGAAATATTATTTATTTTCTTTAATCGAGAACCCCTAAGAATTTATCTTCCCCTATCGTCCCCAAACACTCGCCTGTTCCATTGGCAGATCCAGGGGGCGGGGAAGGCTACAGGGGAACGTGCCCCCCCCAAACGATCCAAGTTTAAACTGTAGAAGATTAATTTTTTTAATAATAAATTAGAATGAATTTGCGAAAAAGGAAAAATAATTGTGTGCCCCTCCCCTTTTTTTCTGCATCTGCCAATAGTCTGGTGGTTTGACTTTACGCCACTGAGAATGCAAGAATGTCCCTAGTAAAAAAATACTTTAATTCTGCAGTAAAATACTACTGCGTAAGGCAGCATTACGGGGAAGTAGGTTGCTTTAATATCGACAAAAGAACGTTTTTTCTTTATTGTACACTTCATTTGGTAATTACTTTCCCGGTTGGAAGGTTATGTTTTGACCTGGTAAAGATTAATTGTACTTCAATATTTTTAGTGGAAGTGACTAATTTTAGAACAAGTATTTTGACTAGCCAACTCGGTCAAAGAATGAATTGAACTCTTATTTTAAGCTACCAACTTTTTTTTTGCAGATTATGAAAGACTGTCAATGTTCGAAAAATCATGCGATTTTGGTACATAAGTACAAATAAACTAATTATGCCAGGCACTTCAAAATTTTAAAACTGTCTCTTTACAAACTGTACTACATACTGAAATAAGCGATAAATCTGTATCAGTTTCAAAACTTTTAGAAAAAATTCTTAAAACTTGGAAATTTTCGCAAAGCGTGTCACACTTCGAAAAATCTTGCAGCTCAGATCCATGTTTAAGAATTTTTTCTGAAAATTTCACAAAGCCACAGCTTTTTTGCTTATTGTAGTGTGTAAAGTAGCTTATGAAGAACCATCTCGAATTTTTTGGAGACCATGGTGCTATTAGTTTATTTCAATTTGTGTACCAAGACTAAAAACAGAGTTTTTTTTCTTCGACAGACACCCTTATATGTCAGCTCTAGCATAAATCATTGGATAAAGTAAGGGAAGTCTGAAATTAACAAGAAGAGAACGAAACGACACAAAATCTACATTATTCGATTGTTGAATTTTAATACAGTGAAATTTTCCAGATTGGATACCTATCCAAGTTGGATTACTATTTTCTGATGGAACTCCCAATGTAATTTAGATACAGTGACCTCCCATGTTCGACACTTTCCTGGGAAAAGGAACATACTCAGCCATAATATTGAAATAAACCTCAACTTTTCCAGTGAGCCGAAGTGCCCCAACTTTTAGAGGTTTCACTGTACGTCCATCCATATCACTTTTTGAGGGAATCTCAAGTGTTCCACCATGGTTTCACTGTATTACGAAATGATAAGTTTTCCAAAATTTATTTTGACAAGTCAAGGACTCATTCATAGAATAATATATAGAGACATAGAATAATAAGCATTTCTTGTATTTACTCATAAACTTTAAAAGTCCTAAGGAAAGTACCTTATTCTAATTATCTGTGGATTTAAATAGAAATTCGCAGTTATCATGAGAAAAGAGACAAGCTTTATTTCCAATTACTACAAGTACAGGAATTTTGAGAGACGAGGCAAAGCCTTGCGGTTGGCAATGAGAAACGAGAAAGCCCCTTTTCTCGTCTTGCATACATCCCTAGATTTAAAATACCACACACACACATTTTATATATTATCTTTAGTATTGTTACGAAACATTGCAGACATTATAAAATTAGTAAATTTTCAGTAATTAATACAGTTTAAACACGGAGCAATAAAATTTGTGTAAATACGTGAAATTCCTCAAAGTTCATAAGAATGCCCTAGTTGAATAATTTACGCATGAAAAATATTTGTGAGTTATCTTGATTCTTTTATATAATATAATGTATGGACGTCCTTTTAGGATGAGGGGCTAGTTCTTTTAGAATGAGGGTCATCTCGGGCTTTCGGCCAGTTTATTTCTAAAGCAATACCAGAGTTCAAATATAGCATAAAAAATATTCATTTTGCAGACCTACAAGGGTGGTGGGTCTTGACGTCTCGAACTCCCCTGTGATATGTTTGTGTGTAACTATTGAAAATGTAAAAGTGCATAGCTGACAACTTTTCACTGTGAAAATTAGTACCAATTTAACCTTTTACAGGCTAATGTTCGCAATTGAGAACATCAAATTAAAAAAATTAAATGTTATCAACATTGACTTGAAAAAATTAGCAAATGTAGTTAAAAAAAGGCTTGATTTTGTAAAACCGATACTGCCAGTGGGAAGCTGGATTAAAAAATCATAAATAGTTATTTTCATACATTTTTACGGAGATATCTTGATACACCCCTTCCCCCTTTAAACTTAATTCATATCTTTACTTAAATTTAAAAATAAATCTTTATTCATAGAATTCAGTGGCGGATTAATGCAAATTTCTCGGTGGGGGGGGGGTTAGTTTGTCGGTGGGGGCGGTTAGCTAGAAGATTGACATACATCCATTTTATGGAAGTAAACTAGGATCTTTTACATTAATTTCTTTTTTTTTTTTCGGGGCCTCCACCTCCCCTTTAATCCGCCCTTGATAGAATTTTACTTATTATTTAAACTACCCGTAAAAGTATCGTTAAAGCATAGCCCTTAAACGTATAGTCAGAAAGGGTCAATGTTCAAAACTGGGAACACAGTGAAAATTGGGGATACAATTCCCCCTCCCCTCCTTTAAATGATTAACAGCCTTTGACTAACGCTTTAGAAGGCAAAATATTCAAAAAACTAAATTTAAAATATCCCTGGATCTGAATTTGGTCTATAAATAGTTAACTTTAAAATATTATACGCAGTATCGCTATTAAGCCCCCCCCCCCCACCCACCCACCCACCCACCCTTCTTTGTAGAATTATGCAGCAAAATAAAATCTTCCAAAACATCATAATTTTTGTTCAAACTGGGTATAAAGAATTCTGACTTTATTATAGAATAACAAAAATGCTTTTAACTGAAACAAATCAGCATGAAAATTTTCTTTTCAGATATTATAGTCATCTTAAACTGCATTTTCCCTCAGATTTAGAATTAGGCATATTAATTTTATTTCTCGTTTGCTTTCACAAACAGTTTTAGACAAGCCAGAATATTCTTTGTTTTAATATTCAATTCAATTACTTTGTATTTTCAATCATATCTGAGCCAGCTCTCTTTAATGAGGTTTTTTAATAGTTTTCTAAGGGTCAAATAATGTTAAAAAAATTAATGCATATTTAAAACAGGAATCAATTTTTACTCTTAATGGCATGTGAGGCTTCAATAAAGGAATGCTAACGAAGAAATACTCTTTCTCAAGAAGGATGGGAAGAGATTGAAATTAGGATGAGGGGAAAATCTGATCTGCAAACTAAAGAACCTCAGATACACTCATGCTGACAATGTCCCCCGAGAAAAAACACAGGAGCTGTGCTATACAGGAAATAATACACACTCCAGAGCTGTGCAATGTTTGCAGAAATGTCCATTTTAGGGGTTTCATTAAAATTCCTACGATTTCCTTAATTATTAGTACAGTCGTAGAAACAATATGAAATTCATACATCGTACGAAAAAAACCGTACAAGTTGACATCCATGAAAGAGACATTCTCAATTTCATTTTCACCATCAAGCTAGTTAAAATTAAATTCTGAATTTACACATTTTAGATTCTTGGTAATCGCATGAACCGCCCCGCGTCTTTTTTATGCACAGACCACTCCAATCTTAAAATTTTCGCCTCTGGTCGCTGAAATTTGTAAGCGTTATTTAATTTTCCTGTTTTTAATGGATAACAAAAATGTTCTTTTCACGAATGTTTTAATGATGCATAGTTGCACACATGTGGAAATTTCATTTTTATACAAACTTTAGAAGAACGTATCAAGCATCATCAAAAATTGTAATAATCTAGACGGAAGCATTTAAAAAATTTACAAATAAGCATGGCCGCTGGGCAAGGTGGGCAATGGTCCTCCTGGATTTTTGTATGCAGTGTTTTCCCTTGCTTTTTTGCTCTTTCCAACATGGTAACCATACGTTAAAGTAGTCTTTGCCCCCCCCCCCGGAAATATTCTGCCAGCGCCCATGCAAATAAGGCTTTTAATTTTAAAATTAATGAAGTAATTTAAATGGTAAATACCACGCAAATTAGATGCAAATATTTTTAAAAATAAATAAGAAATAGGTCGCACTTACCCTTCGGTTTTCACCGTTCGCGTGGATTAATCCGTCAGGAGGCATCTCAATAAAAAAATAATAACACGGCACCTGCGATCTCAGGTTGCAAACAACAAGTGCAGGGAAAAGACCAATTTCAAAAAGACCGCAGTAGTCGTTCCGTTGCGAACGCAACCAACGCAAGAGTGGATACCACAACCGCGCGGTTCTTTCTCTCCCCAGCTAACCGGTAGTTCAGTTTCAGTCGTGCCGGTAGCGGAAACTGCCGGAATGGAAGCCGGACGGAGCCAAAAATAAGTGGGGCAAGCAGAGACAGAACAGACCAGAGAGAAAGAAAGAACGACCGATCCCGATGCGAGAAAACTACCAATCAACTGGAAGCAGCCGTCACGATCGCCGCACGCGCGCTGGTTGGCTCTCGGTTGCGCGTGCCATGGGGGAGGGGGAATAAAACGCACGTGGAAGTGGAAGACGGGGGCAAGTGCCCCGTTCTTTTGAGAAAAACTCCGCCCCGCAAAAAAACCGGAGCGGCGAAAATCAAACGAGGAAGCCGTTTTCTCGGGGCCAGGCCCCTGAGGGCAAATTCGTCATTCCTAAACTGAGAGGGAGAAATTTTTCTCTTCTTTTTTGCTTTTCTTCTTTTTTTTTCCATTCATGCCTTCCAGTTTTGAGCCGCCCGCTACTGCGCGCATGTCTATCACTGCACGGGGGTTGCTCTTTCTTTCCCTTGATGAGCGATAACGCGAATTTGACCGCAGTGGTTTTCTCTTCCCTTTTATCTTTTCTTCTCATTCTTTTCTACCTTTCTTCCCCACCAGCCGATGAAGTGCTGCGAAAAATTGAAAGCGATGTGCAGTAATTCCCCCCCCCCCCCCCCACTCCCGCCCATAGAACCTCCCATAGAACTTAAAAGATCTATGCTCCCTCCTCAATTCTCGAGCTATCCTGCGCCACGTGATAGAGATGCCAAACTTATAATTGGTTTTCGTTAATTACTTCTGTGTGTGCAAAACGGTAGCATTTTTCAAAATCCATTCCACCTGAGCTATCGTCGCTACACGACTTTAGGAAAGCTTTAAAAAAACCCAATGATGTTAAACAGTCGGAAAAATTAAGGGTGTATGTCGAAGAAAAAAAAAAAAACCCTGTTTTTAGTCTTGGTACAAAAATTCAAGGCCGTACCCAGGGGGGTGGTCCAATGGGTCCGGACCCCCCCCCCGAAATTTACACATTATATATATATATATTGTGTGTGAGAGTATATTTATATAATAATATGATGACATTCAATAAGTCAGACCCCCCCCCGAAATGTCGGACCCCCTCCAAAATGATTTTCTGGGTACGGCCCTGCACAAATTAAAATAAACTATTAGCACTAGGGTCTCCAAAAAGTTCCAGATGGTTCTTCATAACCTGCTTTACACACTGCAATAAGCGAAAAATCTGTGGCGTTTGTGAAATTTTCAGAAAAAATTCTTAAACATGGATCTGAGCTGTAAGATTTTCGAAGAGTGTCAGTTTTGTGAAAATTTCCGATTTTTAAGAATTTTTTCTAAAAGTTTTGAAAGTGATACAGGTTCGTCGTTTATTTCAGTATGTAGTATGCCTGTAAAGAGACAGTTTCAAAATTTTGAAGTGCCTAGCACAATTAGTTTATTTGTACTTATGTTCCAAAATCACATGGTTTTTTCGAACTACGCCGTTAATGATGCCTCTTCACGAGTGGAACACGCAGGATTTTGGTTTAGGGGGTGCTGGGATTACAAATACTGCTGGACTCGATTGTAGCGATCCCGATTACAGTTATAATTCTCTTATAACGTCAAAATATTCATCACCACTTGCACCTAGAACACAAGCCCGCCATCAACTTAACTCGTTATAGAGTCATAAATAGTTACCCAATCTTTTCATCAAAGGCGGATCCAGGGGGAGGGCGCAGGGGGCGTGCGCCCCCTCAAAGTATATTTACACTAGATAAATGGGGCTTTCACCAATATTGAGTGTTCTGTACACTAGATAAAATGAGTATTTACGATTTGCGCTCCCTCCGAAAAAGTTTCTGGGTCCGCCCTTGCTTTTTATTGATGCTGTACTCCAATTTAACTTTACTTTATACACTAACTGTAAGTAGTTATTTAAAAACCAACATCCCCCAGTTTAAATTAATCCCCCCACAAAAAATTAGGAATGCTTTGAAGACAATTTTTTGAAATAAAATATTTTAGTTCATTAGTGAGAATTTTAAATTTTTTCGCATCTAACTCTCCAGGTTTAGGGGGGGGGAGACTTTAGCCCCCATAGCCCGGGGCTGCTCCTATGTTCTTCACTATGGACTAATACTAATAAAGCTGCACGTCTGGCGCAACTTTCAGAAAAAATTCATAAGCACAAAAACTGTCTTCAAAAGTCTCTGTCTTCAAACTGTCTGTCAGATTCAGTTTAGGGACATACCTCAAAATTTCGTGTTTCGCATTTTCCCCTGAATGTTCCTACACGAATAAAAATTCTATACTTACATGCAATTCCATGATCATTTCTAGCGTGGGATGGGAGGGGGGGTGACTTCAAAATTTCCCCCTTTTTCTATTATTAAAGTTAAATATTAAGCTAGCTGGTGCTCGTAAAATTCGCCGTGGCTCCAATGTCCTCCAAGTTATTTAAAAGAAACCTCTGGGGGTGCCGATTTCAAGTGAAGGGATGGACGCGAGATGAGAAACAGGTCTGTCTCGTCTCGTCTCGCAATCACTTTGTCTCGTCTCGCGTCTCGCAGAGAAATTGCCTGTCTCGCATTTTAAGGGCTGCAGTTTTATTACCATATTTTTAGTAACATTAATACTATTTTATTGAAAATTAATATTAATAATAACAATTAGTTTTGCATATTACTGTACCAGTGCATAAATTAGTCACCATATTAACTCATATGTGCATTTGAAGTGATAAAATTTCAGATTTAATCCGTATATTTAATGTGACATGACACCAAAAAAAAAAAAAAAATTATTTATTTACCAGCTGTTCTTCGCACGTTTTTTTTTTTTTTTTTTTTTTTTTTCCGTTCATTTCCTACCGTTCTTCACACGGTAGGAAATGAAAAAAATTTCTTGTATATGTAATTCGAATTAATTCCAGTGATGTGGAATCTATAAAACAGAAAATTATTTTACTCTTGACGTATACAGTTTGCGTCATTGGTACTAACCTGAGATCATTGCTATGTAATGACACGAAAAGTATGTCAGTGTCATTCGCTATCGAAAGATGAAAAGCTTTCCAGTTTGCAGCGAAAACTCCTCCCTTTCAAAATGTCTTATTTCTACATACTGTTTTTTAGGTTTAATATGTAACATTAATAGCTCAGACACTATACATGATGTGGAGAACCGTTTTATTTCAAAATAGCTGCGCACCCGCTTTTCATACTTGAGGAAACGAATATTTTACTTAGGTGGTGGTTGGTCCCTCATCTCAAGCCAGCTCAAAATTAGGGACCGACAACTAATGTCCAACCCCCTCGTGGGGGGGGCAATGGCACCCCTCTTTCCATGGATAGTGTCGTCTATCCATGGGCACGACAGCAACATTAAGATAATACCTCGTGCATTAAATGAACAATTTGTAAAATTTCGCTTATGAAATAACTCTGGAAATGGATATTTGATTAGATTGTTACAGTTGGTTTACACGTGCTTCTATAACTTAGTTTGAATAATCAAACTCCTTTATAATTTGCTGGGTAAAAACATCGCAAGTGCATTTCATTTTTTGAGGGGTAAAAGAGAAGATGGTAAGCAACAAAATTTCTTTCCAGGGCCATATCCAAGCGACCTCAATCCCCGCTCTACAGTACAGAAATTTTTATTTTAAACAAAATTTTAACTATAAAAGTTCCCAACAATATTTTTTTAGCTACGTGACTTGATATGTTTACACGTACATTAATAAATTATAAGAATGAACTTTTATTGGAATATGTATATTTGGTTTACATTTCACTGATTATGATTAAAAAAAAAAAAAAACTCATACCAGATAAATGTAAAAGGGGTGGGGGATTAATTATAAGCTTCTTATTTCAAATTTAACTGTGAAGTATCCTGAGATCAGTAAAGTATATTTAACATCCAAGAAAAAAAAAATGTTAATTTTTCTAGTTTAACTTAATAGTATCCCTTTAACCCCCCCCCCCCTTCTCCCGTTGAAGATGTGATTCTGGTGTCTCGTCTCGTCTTAGCACAAAGGTCCCAATATATGTGTTCAATACGTAGGTCGCGGTCACAACTCGTGGTCTCGACTCGCGAAAACCCGAGGCGAGACCAGACGTCTCGGTTCCATTCCTTAGCTTCTGGTACAATTATACTTACTGAATTTAGTTTCTCTCTCCAATTATCAGTCGAATATCTTTAATTTATTTACCTCGGAATATTTGCCATCATTGCATACGTTACTCTTAAAAAAAAAAAAAAAAAAGTATGTATGAATAATATTCACTCATCCATTCACGATTACCATTAAACATGACTTTGCTGCAGCTCACAGGTGAAAGTTACGGCAATTCCATTCAGAATAAAATCAATCTAACGGCTGCAAGTCATAAAAGATGCTATGCAGTGAGAGCTTTAATACAGGCAAGCAAGCAACCCACCACATGAAAAATCTGCAAAATCGCCTCAGGCCACACATAGAAAGCACACACGACCTTCAGCAATCAACAGGGACTTGCACGAGCCACAGCTTTTTAATTTTTTTTCTTTCCCTTTTTGGGAAAGCCGCACCCTGCTTTTCCAGCGGCGATGGTCATTATCGAACTTAATGAAGTAAACTATTTTTCAGAGAAGACTCCCCACCTTTATTATATGGGCCCTCTCTCCCAGGAGTTTTGAGTCCTATAGCCAGGTGTAAAAGAAGTCCCCGATGTGTTAATTATGTTCAAGAAAGTTAAATGGATTAAGGGACTGCCAGTGAAAACGCCCAGTTTTAACTACCAGAAAAGAAAAGCAGATAATTATATAGCTGCTTCATTATAACTACTATGGAAACGCTGATTGGGAGACCTAAAGCTTACTAAGTGCACTGGGCGAAATAATTATTGTGGCATTCGTGCATTCATTTGAAGTAGTGTAATTAGATAAAAAATTTCCTTGCTGTTCGGCTTTTAGTCTTTGTTTCTTCCTTTTTTAGATGAAATTGCGCAGTTAAAAAAAATATCAGACTGACTATTTTTAAGAGGTATTAACGCCACCGTTTAGGTAATTAATACACCGCTTACAGTTATTCATCAAAGTAAAATGCTTCTGCTGGAAACACTCTGCAATTAATATCCTAAATGTGACATCTATTATTTAAAACCAAAAGATTAAAGTGTGCATTAACAAAATTCAAATGAGTGGCATTAAGGTGGGGTGTTACAGTTCGACACTTTTACAGTCGTAGGTTTTCTAGGGAACAGAACGTGGCTATAATATTTAAATACCATTATAAGTATAGGCAGTGGCGTAGCGAGAAATTTTTCAGGGGGAGAAGGGGGGGGGGTTACGACTACTGCAACTCATACATATGTATATATCTGGTATGTGTGGTTGTGACGAAAATACATTATGTATGGCAAAAAAAAAATTCCTCATGGGGGGAGGGGGTTTATAACCGCCTTAATCCCCCTCCCCCGTAGCTACACGCCACTGAATACAGGACACTTTTTGAGGGAGGCGCAACTGTCCAACTTTTGGAGGTTTCACTGTATGTATACAGATGCGGATCCAGAGAAGGGGCGAGGGGGCTTCACGCTTCATTCTTCACTTTATTTAAATCACATGAGCTTTTTCTGTAAATTACACAGAGAAAAAAAAAATATCGTTTTCATCTAGAAGGAATAGATGGCTGTTTTCTGTGCTCCAAAACTAAATAGATCATAGAATGATGCGTGTAAGTGATACACACAACAGGTATAGACGAAATCGTCAAGAATTTCTAGTCTGTAGTATTCTGGCTAATCACAACAGAATGACTAGTTTGTGTAACGAGAAATTATCGTTCGATTTTCGGAGCACTAGAATGACCGTTTGTGAGTCTACCCGGTAGCGTACGCATCGATTTACAGATATTTTCTTCTGGGTAAGAGCACCAGCTGATAGAGGAGAGTTCTAAAAATTGAGTATGTCGGTTCAGAAGGGTCTCGTTCGCTGATTTAGTAATTATAGGACGTACATAGACTCCTAAATTCTAGTTCCACCAATTATTTTCTAGGTGTCAGTGGCAAATTTTTTCTCAGTGTAGCTCCTCCACCCCCAAAAATTCATTTTTTTAAAGGATATTTTGCGTTTCTTTTGAAAAGCGATAGGTGTCACAGGAATATAGAACAGCTTTAAAACAAACTAATGAAGTTAAACACAAAGAAAATTAATAATGCTTTTTGAATAACTGCATTATAAATCAGTGGCATACCTCAAAATCCCGCAGCTTTTTTAAAAATATATACATTACACACACACACACACACACACACATTTAAAAAAAAAATCTAAAATCTGTGATTTTGGGAAGATTTTTGTACTGTGAAATCTCCGAAAGTTGGACACATGCGATTCCCATATTTGAAGGTAAATTACAAAAATTAAATTTTCGTGCACTAAAAATTAAAGAAATAAATGTACCTAAAATATTCACGTCCATCATCTCATATCCTCGTAAATGTGTAGTTTTCCAAATTGGGGGAGTTGGGTAGTAATCAACATAAACACAGGCATTTAAAATATGCATAACTCATAGCTGGAGATTTTTGGAGTGGAATTAAATACATTTTATTGATAAAAAATTGAACAGGACAATGTTTAGTTATTGGCACTTTACTTTCGAATGACTAAAACTAATAAAAATAGAACAAAATATATGAAAGCGATAGTATGAATTCCGAAACATAAATTGTACATTTTAGGAAAGCTGAAGTTTATCAGTACACCAATACTGGGTTCAAAACATTAGTTGTACACAGTCGTTGGCCAGGAGCATTAGGTATTAAAGCATAACTTGTCGAAAAAATTGTCCGCTGATGTTCTCTAATTTTAGCCTGTGGCTAATTTTCACAACCACTAAAATCTCTAAAATTCATAAAGTGAATATGAATTTTAAAGACCTTAGTTCGCGTGCAATTGTTAAAAACACTGAACATGCATATGTATTTATCCCTCCGCCATAGTTATATTTTTGCGGGTAAATGTTCAGATAATTCTCACTGAATGGATGAGTACTCCGAATTAAGATTTGTTTTCAACTTTCATAATAACATCTCTAGCTCTGAGAAAATGAGCAAACAACTTGCATTTATTTCAGCATAAACAATTAAAATTATGCCTATAGGGGTTATTATTATTATTATTATTATTATTATTTGTAAAAGCATGCTTAAAACAAGAAATATCTCTTAATGAATTCACATTTACATGAATAAATTTATTTTTAGTGTTATTAATTAGTCTATTTCCCCCCCCCCCATATATATTTTTTCTTTTTCGATAAAAAATCAGTGTTTCGTTTAACCTGAAAAGTTTGCCACCCCTTTCTACCGGAAAAAAAAAGAAGAAAAAATATAGTTTTATTTTTGTCTCTCCCCACCCTCACCCCCTTTGAAAATGACCATGTCCGGATCGAACCAAAAATGCTTCAGAACGCCCCTAAAATAGGTTCGGAAGATATTTCCTTCTTTGAGACGCATGTTTCTCGAAGAGTCGCATTTCATACTTTCTCTTTTGAAAGTGTACCATATACTGAGTATCGTACAAGTCCATTCTTCCGACAAATATATGCGTCCGAAAAAAAAGTGTCCCCACCCAGTTATCACGGGATTAGATTCACGCTGGGCCCAAACTACACTTTTCACCCTTTCTTTTTTTTTTTTTTCACAATCATAACCGAAGCAAATCGCACGCTTCTTTGAACAGTTGTATAATCCCCCGGAATCTTACAATTGGTTAAAGCTCCATTCAGCGCGGCCAACAATGAGTAACAAACAGCCCTTGGATTTTAATGCTCGCACTTCATTCAGGTGGTTTACGCCGTGTCGCACGACGTAGTACTGGTGTGTTGCAGAAAAGAACAGTTTTCTCCGACAAAGGACCAGCGAAAGTGACGGAAAGCGAAACGAAAAACTTTGGGGGTCTGTATAGAGTGTTATAAAAATTCGTTTGACGTCCGATAGATGACTGAAAGAATTTGATGCTACTGACGCTACTGCTTGCAAACCAGACTGATAATATGGAGAGTAAAATTAGACGTATTATCATTTGAGCAAATAACAATGCCATGAAGGGCGTAATCAAACTGGCCAGCGGCCTCTCCGTGGCACAGTGGTTATGTCGCTGAAAATAGTAGAGGGCCGAAGTGTGAAGGTCCCGGGTTCGGGTCCTATCACGCGGCTGTCGATCTAACGGTCTGGAGTTTTGGTAGGTTCTCTCGAGATGTAACATGAATACTCGTTAGAACCCCTTTAGAAAGTTCATGCAACTTTCAGAAAAAAATACATAAGCAAAAAAAAAATCGCTTTCAAATATGTGCCCAGAACAGGGGCGTAGCCAGAAATTTTTCATGGGGGGGTTACGACTACTGCAACTCATATACATGTATACGTGTGTGTGATAATGTAGTGAAGAATATACATTTTGTATGGCAAAATTTTCTCATGGGGGGTGCGACTGGCCCCACAATGGTCGAGTGCATAAGGCAATGAACATGGTAGACGCTTGAAGAATGAAGATTCGAGATTCGCGGCTGTCGATCAAGCAATCTAGAATTTAGGTCGGGTTTCTCTAGATGTAACGTGAATACGCGTAAGGAAAAGACTACCGGTCAAGGCACCTTCCCCCCATCCTCAGCAGATATACTATTGCGTAACTTTGCCATAACAAACAAACTGATGCGACTATTTTTTTCCATGGAAATCAATTTTAAAGATCAATCAATCAGTAAGTAAATCGATAAAAATAATCCAATCAACATGACCTTTGTGTGTGAGTGTGTGTGTATGTCTTCCTTAAACGAAAATAAAATATTAAAAAATATATAAAACTAGTTTATTTGTAAAAAGTTCAAGCATTTCATATTTAAGAATTTTTCCTGGAAGTTCCATAAAAAAAAAAACACCATTTTCTATTTCTCCCATTATTTCAGAGTGTAATGCAGCTAAAGAATTATCCTGAATTTTTTCGGGCCCCCGGCGCAATTACCGGTACGGGACATTTCACCGACACCCTTTACACCGACAATACAATTCACCGACACCGTTTCACCTACTGGACATTTCACCGAGTGGACATTTCATTGACACGAATTTTTCACCGATAGGACATTTTACGGACGTGGATTTTCACAAACATGCGTATTGTCTCCTGAAATTGTTGATATCTTATTATCAGTGGCGGATCCATGGGGGAGGCTTCAGGAGCTCGAGCCTCCACTCCACCCTTGAGACGGTGTCGGCAAAATGTCCTGTCACCAATTAGCGTTTTCTTGGAGTTTCAAAACTTTATAAAATTTTTCCCGTATAAGGAACTTTTCTGTTTCATACAACTAAAATCCCCTATTAATGTTTTTCTGAAAGTTTAAAAGCTATATAATCAACTTCCCATTTTTCCATGTTTGCCTGAACTTAGTTACCAACAAGGCCGTATAAAACGACGTATATGCTTCTTTATGGTACTGTACAGTGTTTTTTTTATATATTGAGAGAAACAGTGCTATGGAATGGATGTACTCCCCCCTTCACCCTCCCTTCGAAAATTTGACGTATATTGTTATCAAAAAATACACTTTCAGTACGATTGTTTTTCTCAAATCTTCTTTTACTATAATACACAAATTAATTATATAAATGAGTTTTAATTACGTAATTATTTTAATTACACAATGAAGTTAATAAATATGTACTTATTTTAATTATTTTTTTATGTGATATAATTTGATTAATGTTAATTAATTGTGTATGCATAATTAATACGTATGATTTTTAATAACGCACGTATAATTAATTAGGGTTCATATGAGTGTTTTTGGCAACCCCCTACCTCCCGTCCCAACAAAAATAAATAAATAAACTAGAGTCACGGCCCTGCTTTAAACGCCTAGACTTTCTAGTTTTGTACAAAAGAAATATTTTTTAGATATATTGATAATTTTTTGAGAAAAAAGAATCATAATTAGCTGCTCTCTTTGTGGGAGATTTTTCGTTAAATGTATTATTAAAACTGTGTGGAAATTGGCCTGTCGTCGTAATATTGAAAATTTAGTCCATTTTAAAGTGCCTGAAATGTTCATGTAAATGTGTCGGTGAAAAATTCATGTCAGTGAAATGTCCTGCCGGTGAAAAATCCGTGTCGTTGAAATGTCTAGTCGGTGAAATGTCCACTCGGTAAAAAATCCGTGTCGGGGAAGTGTCCAGTCGGTGAAATGTAAAGTCGGGGAAAAATCCGTGTCGGTAGAATATCCAGTCGGTGAAAAATCCATCTCGGTGAACTGTCCAAGTCGGTCAAAAGTCCATGTCGGTGAAAAATCCATGTCGGTGAAATGTCCTGTCGGTGTAGTTGTTGTCGGTGAATTGTCCCAAACCCCGCAATTACAGTAAAGCACCGTTTATAAGGTAAGGACATAAAACGACAGGCACTACTAAATTACTTCATAATAATTTTCACGCTGAAAACAATAACTGAATTTTAAAATATAGCTTTAGCATTGATGTAAGTATTCACTTTCAAAAAATGTTTCACGGTTGTCTGATGTGCTGATTGTCTTTCAGTATTAATTTAGCATTATAGTTTGAATTGAATTCATTAAATGTTTTTTTTCGCTCGTGTTCTGAGAAACAAAAATAATTTATGTGGATTTCAATACGAAGAAGCTACGCCACATTCTTTAGCGACGCAGTCGATAGCGTCGTTAAAGAATGTGGCGTAACTTCTTCACATTCTTCTTTACCATTGCTTAAATTAGCAACAGATAATCAAGCGATATCCCTCCCTAAATGGGATTTTAACCCTTTGACGTGCGGTGGCTAAAGTCTGCTCAAAAAATTTTAATCGACCACCATGCTACTTTAACCATACTTAGTAACGGATGTAATAGATGACAATGGATGTAATTTTTCGGCTCTGGGACCCTTTAACCCTTTGAGGCGCACCCTTTTCCAAAGCTGAAAAAAGGACAGCCGTTGCCATCGCTCGACTTAACTACCAGCAAGATGGCGGACGATCGAAACGTTCATCGCGTGCCACAGATCTAGAGACCCTTTTTTGATGACAGCTGGCTGTGCGCTACGACATAATATAACAAATATTTTAACAATAATATCTATTAATATTTTGCACCGTTCAGTTACTCGCCCCTAGAACAGAAGCTTGCTTATAACGTCAATCGATTAAGCATCATAAATAATTTGATCATCTCAATTATTTTATAATTGGTATCATCTACTCTACTCTATCATCTACTCTGGCACGCGATGAACGCTTCGATCTTCCGTCATCTTGCTGGAAGTTAAGTCGAGCGATGGCAACGGCTGCCCTTTTTTCAGCATTGGGCAATCTATCCAGCTGTTTTCGCATTCTTCCCTTTTTCAGCAGATGTCAGTGCTGTTAAAAATAATCGTGACCATATTTTTACGGGAAATGACGTACTAAAACGTAAAGGATTCTCGTGGAGCTGTGTCACCCGCAACAATTTTTATAGAAATCCAATCTATTCTTCGTGACTGGCAACAGTCGAAACGTCAGAGTTTGGTGTTCCCAGAGCGGGAACACTGCGCGTTAAAGAACTTCGAATTTATTGACGGAACAGTTCGGAGAGTGTATTTTCGAATTTTTCTGACCTACATACATACCGGCAGACCTCCCACCGGCGTTCTCATCGTAGATCCCCACCACTTCCTCTTCTCAGATTTTACTAAAATATTATGTTTGACCTCTTCTTCCTTGGAAGTCTGAGGGTCAGGGAAATCTGCGCCGCGGAAGGAAGGGTGAAATATCTGAAAAGCCTCGGAATCCACTTGTGGAACAGAGAGGGAACTAAAGAATCCTTTCCCTTTTCAATCTTTCGGCTCCTCTCAAAAGCCATCGCGGCTCCCGGAAGTCCCTTGTCGCAAAGAGGGGGTCGTGCGGTGACTGGACAGGACCACACTCTCCAAGGAACCGTGCAGCAAAGTTTAGTTAATGAACGTCTCGCAGAAACAGAGCTTGAATTTTCGCCACATTCACTCTTCAATGGGTAGTCTGTGTCGCGGCAATTAGTTCTGCTAAAAAGTTTGTTTAAGCCCTGGTTTCCTGGAGGCGGCCGGCGTCCAGCGACCAGAGTGATTAATGACCTCAGCGGTGCCTCTCGCGTCCAAAGAACGCGTTTGTTAAAAAGTGGTTTGCTACTCGCGAAAGCGGCAGGAGGGGACGCTCGGCGATCGCCGCTTCCGTCCAGATGTGGTGGACGCTCGGCGAACGCCGCTGCCCGTGGAGAATTCGTGGACGCACAAAAGAAATACACACCATCCAATGTACCTTGGATTTTAACGAATTCACATTAAATGAGTATTAATAAGTAGTTATTTATTGTGAATGGAGAATATAAGTACTAATTAATGCTTGATTAAACAGAACTTAGCAGTCGCATATTTTCATAAATCACATTTTTTTTTTTTTTTCATAATTATATACTCAACGATACAAAAGAATAAAAAAATATATTTACATGTTACAAATGTATATACTGTTTGCTATTACACACATGCATTGAATGAGATATGAAAAATATCAAAATACATTTTGTACGTTCTTTTTTCTAAACAAATAAGGTTTAATTCATCATTAAGTATTAATTTTGTATTTAAAGGGACTTTGTACCTGAAATATACTAAAAAACGAATTTTCGATGGTGTCTAGAAATCCCCTGTGATTCTTTATTGTGTTTAGGTAAACAATTTTTTTAAAAACATCCTATTTTACTTTTTGTTTCTTGATTCAATCCAGTGCCGCAACCTGGGTTTACGAGTTCCAGGGGCGGGAGTGAATCTAGGGGCCCTTTTCATGTTATATTTGGTAAAAACGAAAATAAATTAGCACGTTTCATACATTTGTATGTACTCAAAGTCAGAATTAAACGCTTTTAGATAATAACAGATATAACATGTAAGTATGTAGTCAATACAAAAAAGAAAAAAAAAATCAAAAGAAAAAAAATAAAGGAAGAAAAAAAAATTCCAAGAGGTATGAATAATAATTAGATGGATTTTGAGGCCCCTACGTGTAGGGGTCCGGGCATTCGCCCCGCTATGCCGCTTTGCACTGGTTCAATCATTATGTACCTCTCGGCCTAGATCCTTTGTGCAGATAATTTTCCGTAATTTCCTAAAAACAATATCAATCATTTTGTAAAAAATATAATACTTAGAATCAGGGGCGTAGCCAAGGGGGGGGGTCTGTTTTTAGTCTTGGTACACAAATTGAAATAAACTAACAGCACCATGGTCTCCAAAAAATTCACGATGGTTCTTCATAAGCTGCTTTACGCACTACAATAAGCGAAAATGCAGTGGAGTTTGTGAAATTTTCAGAAAAAATTCTTATTAAGAATATTTTCTAAAAATCTTGAAACTGATACAGGTTGATCGATATGTAGTACAGCTTGTAAAGAGACAGTTTCAAAATTTTGAAGTACCTGGCATAATTAGTTTATTTGTAATTATGTACCAAAATCACATGATTTTTTTCTAACACCGTTCGTTTTCGCGGAATAGCTGAACCATGTGTAGGTATGCATTTCTTAGAAGGTACATACTGATAAGAATGAAGGTACATACTGATAATATGAAGTTAAACAACTCCCGCGAAACTCTAAAATATTCACGAAATTTTGTTTCGTCGTCTTTTAGATGCCTTTGAACTAAAATATTAAAAGTTCCTTCATCCTCTCTTTTTTTAAATATTTCATGGGTATCTTTTCTTACAAAAGCCGATGAAATGATTTCTTCTTCTTCTTGCTCTTCATCTAATACAAGAGCGATAATTTCATATTCAACACTTTCAGCCATTTTCAGTGTGCGAAGCGTTTTCAGAACGAAGAATGCCTGCCCAACAACCGTTTTCCAGAAAGTGGACGCAGAAAAATGCCGCGCGCTCGCGCGCCTGCAGGAAACCACCCTTTCGCGACAGCTGTGGACAGTTTTTCACGGATGTCACCTCGGGCACTTTTTCGCGGTTGTCAAAGGCGAGCGCTGGACGCTGCCGCTCCGAGGAAACCCGGGCTTTACCGTTTCCTGTGTGGAAAGAAGAGAAAAAGCAGTGAATGAAAATCTTCTATAACGATCTCTAATTGGAAGCTGTCCCAGGAATAACCTCATGCTCGCAGACTTACAATCGGCTCTGTGGTGTTCTGGAAAGAAAGGAAGAAAAATTGCAAAATATGGTACAGCTGGAGCAATTTACTGGTAAATGGATACTGGATGCTTTTCCGAAATCCAGACTTTTAAAGACGCGTGTTGGAGTAAATCAGAGTGGTAAACTCATGCACTGCATTTTACAATACATTTAAATTCATTCCCTTAGTTTTTCATTTTTCAATAATTTAATGTGCGACAACTTCACACATTATTATTACTATCTACTTATATAATACGCTAACGTATGAGGTACCAAAATGGACGATATTTCCACGCTGCGAGCGGCAACAGCCAGATGTAAACATTAATGCAATAACAATAAACGCAATGTGTAGCACAGTGGTTAAAGCCACTGACATTGGGAGATGGCTCAAGTGGAGGAACAGGGTTCATGTAGTAAATAATTTTTAATAGATAAAATAAGTAGGAACTCCAATATTCTAATCTCGTCCCAAATCTTCAATTTCATTTTATAACGGCCACATTCGATAAAGGAGGAATTATTTTTAATTTATTTTTATTTTTATTTTTTTTTTTTTTGGGGGGGGGTGAGGAATCAATCAAGTCATTTTTTCTTTTTATAATAACAGGTGCTGGATTTCATGAATAACATTTTGAAAAAAAAAAAAAAAAAAAAAAAAAAACATAATCTCACATTTCGATAAATCTTTGAATTAAGGTTCCTCAGACAGTTTAAAGTCGCATTCTTTTATTAAAATGACCTTGAATTTTTTTAAAAAATGAGCAAGAAATTCCACTAAACATTGTCAAGGAGATTTTTATGACAGGTGCAACAGCTGTGAGAGGCCGATTTGAGGGACCACCCCCCACCCCCCTTCCAGTTGCTCAGCCGAAGCTAACGGGGAGAAAAGTGGTCCTTGCGAGAATGCCATTATCATTAATAAAAATAAGCTAAAAATTATACATTTCACTTTTTTCTCCTAACTGCCGGATCGTCAAAAAAACCTGTCTCTGATATGCAGGCGCTTATAAAAAAAATGTGAGAAAAAAAGCCTAAATGCATAACAAATACATATAATAAAAAAGACATGTCTTTTTTCTTTCTTTTGTGGAGTAGAGTTTATTATTTTTTATTAAAATTAACACCTGCTGTTGGTGATTACAGAGATTGTAGCTGAAACAAATTAGGAAAGAATGACTTTAGAAAATTATTGAGAAGGCTACTCCACTGAGGGGGGGGGGGATCCAGATTACTTACACTTCCAACCTCTAGAGGTGTAAATGAATATTCAATCCCCAAGCATGTGAAACGTTATTTCTTCAACCTGTAACAACTTACAAGGAGCAACTCGCTGATTAAGTTTAAAGTTCTTTTATGCTCCTGGGAAGAAAAAAAAAAAAAAAAAAAAGAATTTTAAAGTCTCTGCATTTCAAAATACATTTACTAATTTTAAAACTTTTAGCTGTTTTCAAAACACACATTCACGCATACGTATTTACATTCCTTATTTTACTAAACTATTGTGAAGAATTTAGAAATTACCCAAGAAGTCCAAAAGATATAACACATGATTTGAAAAATTAAAAAAATAAAAATCATATAATTTATTTTATATTTTACAAGGAAAGAAAACAGAATTTTAAGAAGAAACCATATTGAAGAATAGAGAAAGTATATGCAAATAATAAATATAGGAATCAAGTAATAAAGTTTTATTTAAAAAAATGATAATGTATAAAACTTTAATTTTAAAGGCTAACTCGTAGATCCTAAAGCAAGATATTTAAAGCTCTATATAAACGTATTTTAAAATTTTTGAAAGCCTTGAGTAAGAGATTTAAAGATGTATTTTGAAATTTTTGATTGATATAACAGAATTTTTTAATATGGATTAAGAAAGCTAGTAAGATTCTGCATCACTTATAGAATGAAATTGTACAGTATTATTATTGCGTGTATGTATTTTGAGGATTATTTTCTATTTCTGATATGATATTCCTGTATTATTTTATTTTTTTAATACGTTTAAATGCGAGAGCGATATTTTTTTAATATGAAATCCTTGGGTAAGTGGGCAGTTTGTAAAATAATGAGTAGAAGTGCCCAATCCATTAAAAATACAATTTTTAAGGAAAGAATATTCATTTTATGAAAGTGGTCAATTCTCAACTTCTGACTCTGTAGCACATCGGATGATTTTTTGAAATCCCCTTTCGTTTAAATAATTATTCAATAGCTTTCTAAAGAATCCAGTGACGCTACAGACTCGAAAAGATCTTCCATTCTCTTAAGAAGCAGTATTACGTACTTTGACAAACGGTCGGCCTATAAGAGTCCAGCGGGAAAAAATCTTAAAATATGCGGTATTTTGCAGTATTTCTTTATAGCATAGAACCTGAGTCTATTTTGCAAGGCAATTTTCAAAAAGGTTGAAGAATTTTTGGTCTACAAGTTGAATGATATATATAGAGGTTTCCTTTTCATAAAACTATACATTTCACAGCTTGTGAATATCTAGCAGTAGTACTAAGTAAACTTTTCTGTTTGTAAAGCTGTTCAAAACTCCTGTAATGCTTATTGTTAAAAAAGAAAAGAAAAACAAAGCAAAACAGCCTTAGCTCCACATTATTCGTTCTATCAAAAATTTTTGGCATAATTTTACAGGTATAAAAAAAATGGAACATAAAGCTCCTCTCTTTAATTTGACGTGTATGCTTGTTTCTTCAAATATAACTCTCTTCTTGCAAATGTTAAGTTGGCCCCACCATGGCCGCGTGGACAAGACACTAAACAAAACATGGCTGAAGTGCGAAGGTCCGGGATTCTGGCCTACATCGCACGTCTGTTGAAACGGTCTGCAGTTTTGGTCGATTTTCTGCAGATGTAACGTGAATACGTGTTAGAGCCCCTTAAAAAGCTCTCTGACCAAAGCACCCCCGTAGGTAGATGCCCATCGTGTAGGCTTGCCATAACACAAAACTCAAACTTTAAGTCAGCAGCATCATCAAAGCTATTCAGATAGACTAAGGTGACCAAATTTTTGAACTCAGAATTGAGGACATGTCCCCGATTCTGAAATAAAATTGGGGACATTTATAATTACTGAAATAATTAACAATAATCTAATTTAAAAGCAATGTAACAATTAAAAATTGTCCCCAATTACTTTTTTACATTTTGAAAAAAAAAATCGAGAAAAAGAAAAGAAAGACAGAAATTGGCGACTGTACTCAAAAATTGGGGACGCATATGGTCGCCTTGAGATGGACTCGGTGGTTTAATTCATGTTTGAAATATACCGTGTTTACTCGCGTTATAGTCGCTCATTTTTTGCCAAGTTTTCATCGGTAAAGTCTAGGTGCGACCATTACGCGGGGGAATCTTTGATACAAAATTGTGCACTCCAATACTAAAATATTACTGCTATAAAAATACATTATAATAAAATTTGTAACTCACCAAATGTTCCCAGATTGTGTGCTGTTTATTCATTAGACTTTTCGTCAGTTGCACACAAAATAAAGGCAGTTTCCTTTTTATGGTAATTTTTAAATTTACAAATAGTGAAAATTCTGACAAAAAATTCTAATAACATAATAGTACACAATTCACAGTAAATCACTTTCACTGAAGATATGACTAACGCTGTGGTTCTGAAAAGAGCTGATAATTTTCTATTTTCAAGATGAAGGTCAAATACGCTACTGAGACTTCTATGCGAGGAAAATATTTTGAAATTATATTTTTCCCTTCAAAACGGGGGTGCGACTATTATACGAGGAAACGACGGTAGTTTTTGTTTCGTTTTTCGTAAATTGGATATTATTTTCATGAGAAAAAGAACATTTCCTATGCTAGGTTATACTAGAAATGCGTTGTCATTTTTTTTTTTTTTTTCGAAGAAATATTGCGCGTAAACACGCATTTGCGTATCTAGGTCAAGCAGAGTCCATAGCAGACAACAAAACTGCGCTGTTTTGTGAGCTAAAATTTACTTATATTTACAATAAATCAGATCAATGTTGTAATTTACAATAAACAAATTACGGATCCTGCAGTTCTCAATTAGTGTTAGTTCATTACTCATGTTTTCTATTTTTGCAATTCATTTTTTAATTAATTCTAACAGTCCTTCATCTGTGATTTCTCTTTTCTTTTTAAGAACTGCACTAGTGAAAAAGGGGGGGGGAGGGAAGTCACAAGAAATACATGCATACACTCACACGAAACAAACAAACAAAAAAAAAAAATACTGATGTGAACGAGCAATTAGAAAAAAATAATCACACTACTGAACAGAATTTATATTTCTGATACATGCGTCAGATCGTGTGTGATATATCAAACAAATAAATGACATAGACACATGACTTTTTAATCACTTATTCCCCTCAAAGAATTTAATCTACAGCCACAGCATCAAAAGAAAAGGAGGGCAAACTTTAAAAGACTGTCTCGAGTATCATCTTTAATTTCCCTGCCCTATTCTTATGCATTTTTTTTCTCCGTTGGTCATCTGGCGTTTTTATATACAGAAGAAGACTGCGTCCCTAATGACGTAATTGCCCGTTCGCCAGCTCGTTCATATATATTTTTTATTTTTTTTATTTAACACCTGCGGGACCACCCGGTCTTGAAAGATCCCACATGGGTGGCCACACGGAAAGCAGTCACCTGATTTGAGGGGGAAATTTCCTTTGATTGGCTATTAATTAGGGAAAGTTCGATAAAAATGTGGGCTATGAATTTATTATTAGCGCATAAGAGAATTATTTAATTATACCTGTCTTTTTATTTATAGTCCGTTATAAGCATTTGTCAAACTGTTCAAGTACATTTAGGGTCTAATAATACACACGCAATAAATAAATATTTATTTAGTGGAAGTCAAAGCCCGTTGTGGAGGCAATTACAAAGGGCAAGAATTTTTACCGGGGATGGCTGAGAACTCTAGAATGCTATATAATTAATAAAAATCGATGTATACTTTTTCTCGGGGAGGGGATGCCCCCCCCCTCTTTATTTTTCTTAAAAGTGTTCGCATAAAAAAATGAATTAAAGAAAAGAAAAGATGAAAATTTTAAACTCGATGTATGATTTTTTAAAAGAATCTTTGCAGATGGAAAAACGCATTAGAAAATATTTTTTAATTTGTCCTAGGTCCGTAGCTGAACCTTATATTTCTTAAGGAGAACTTTCAAATGTACTATGGGGATATCAAGTCTGGTTGACTGTAGCAACAAGACTTGATCCCCTTATCAAGTCTTGTTCCTCCATCTGGGGAACTTTTAAACTCATCCACAACAAATACGTAATTTTCTCCACAACCTACGTTTACTCATTTCGGGAGGGGGCGGGGGGGGGTTAGCTGCGGCCCTATCAGCCACCTCCTGGCTACGCCCCTGTGTGGTCTGTCTATCTGGGGCAACGGAATCTTTCTTTCTTATTATAAAGACATAAAATTTCGAGTACATTTTTAAAGAATTAATTAATTTCAGTCATATTTTTGACGAATAAACCCACTCTCCGCTTGCACGGATTCACTTATGTTTAGAATAAACAATACAAGATTTTTTTTTTTTCCAATAATCGTAATTATTCTTTCATATGAGTGACGTTAACCTTCCGACGGCCCTCAGAGGGCGTTACTAAAGGCATCTGCAGAAAAAAAAGAAAAAAAAGGAAGCTAAAATCTGGAAAAGCGAACACAGGATGACCCCACCATAGAACGTGTAGTCTTCATTTCGCCGAATAGACCTTTTGACCCTACTTTTTGACAGTCCCCACTTCGCTCTCCTCCGAAGTGAGGGATCCTGTAAAAATTACTTCTCTGTTATCAGTCTTTCGAAATATCTAAAAACGGATCGGATGGGGACAGAGTCCCCTCTCGTTCGAAGCAGAACTTTCCTCTCCCCCCCCCCCTTGCAATGAAAAACTCCTCTCGGGAAGTTCTTGTCTGTCGTGCCCCCATGCACGTGTTGGGAAATCTTGACCTGTGACCTCCAGCTACATCCTACATGGTCAGAGGGAAAAGTCCAGTGGTAAAAAAATAGTTCTCAATCCAGTGAATGAGAGTACTATTATAATACTAAAATCAGTGACGTATATAGATTCGCTTAAACGTTCCAAAGTTACGGTTTATTTAAAATCTCATTGTTAATGGCGTAAATATAAAATTTTTGAACTGGCCATTTTTTAATGATTGTTTTAAAATTTCGGGAGGTGCCCGGCCGCCCTCGGCCCGTGACTTGATTCGCTTATAACGCTCCAAATTAGCGGTTTTTAAAAAAATCTCATTGTTAATGGCGTTAATATTAATTTTTTAAACTGGCAGTTTTTTAATGATTGTTTCACAGTTTCGGGAGGGGTCCGCCCCCCCTGGGAACACTCGTTAAGTACGCCACTGACACTAATTATGGATTTACTTGTCAAATTAATTCAAATTTAAATAAATATCAGAATACTGTGATAAATTATAGATGGAATAAATTTTCATTTTTAAGGACAATTACATTTTATAAAGTGTTATTAAAAATAAAAATTTTACAATAAAACTTTGAAGAGCATAAAAGAAATGTCACTTTGTAATTATTTGAAGGTTGTGTGTGTGTGATTAAGGCAAACCTGCGCGAGGGGTATCTGCCTAAGATGAGAGGTGCCTTGGTTAGGAGGACTTTCTAAGGGGTTCTAACGCGTATTCACGTTACATCTGGAGAAAACCTGCCAAAACTCCAGACCGTTAGATCGACGACCGCGCGATGGGACCGGAACCCAGAACCTTCACACTTCGGCCGTCTACCTCAACCATTTTCAGTGATATAGCCATTGTGCCATGGTGAGGCTAATTATTTGAAGGAGTGGCGTAAAAATGATAACTTTCTGAAACTTTCATAAATAATTGTTTTAAAGTCTAAGCTTTGAAAAACAAACTTGGCCAGAAAAAAATGTGATTTTAAGTTCAAAATACATTTATTTTAATATTAGTAAAATTGAAAGAAAAAAATTTACTAAATTAAAAATAATAGATCCCCCTACCTCAATTTAACTCCCGATTTCCGAAAGAAAATTTTTATTTTGTGCTTGACAAAGGCAAAACTTGAAATTTTTGCACTTCTACCTCATCAGGGAGCTTAGCTGGAGGTTTTAAACAGATATTTATACGGAAGAGGAGGTATAGCTGCCTAAAGATCTCCATTTATCATTGTAGCAATAGATAATCTACCTTATTTAGAAGATACAAAAATCTTTTTAGGGAAGCCCTCCCAATAAAATTAAGTCTAATCCTTACAATACAACGCAAAAAAAAAAAAGCGCCCAATATCCAGTTATATACCATCTTCACATGCATTACAAAACAAATTTATGTCTATCTATAATAATAAAAATCTGGAGTGACTCCACTCGACTTTCCGAACACTTGATACCAAGCGTTTAAATAAATTTCATTCAATTCAATCAGATCTAGTGTTCAGGCACTAGAGCACTTAAAATGATTTGAGTGTAAAGGCCGCAATCTATAAGAATACTTTTTTGTAGCTCTGCAAAAAACTGTACTGCGTGAACTCGCTAAAATTTAAGCAATATGTAAGACAGTGACCTATAACATGCGTACCTAATTGGATGTCAATCGAATAAACCATTTGGACACTAGCTCACTTTAAATGATTGCTTCCTTAAGCCGTAATATATAAAATTTACCTCTTGCAAGTCTGTGAGCAAACTATTAGCTCCAAACATACAAAAATCTATGCAGATCATGAGACCGTCGTACTATACATACCCAATTTGAGCTCAACCGAATGCAGCCTAGACACTAGCGCACTTTCAGGAATTTATGTACATGGGCCGTAATGTAAAAGAACACCAATTTGTTGTCCTGTCAAAAAACTATAAGTCCTATACACAGCAAAAAATATACATGCTGTGTGACGATGACCTACAATATACATACCCAATTTGAACTTCTTCGAATGCTCCCTTTTAGACACTAGCTCATTTTAAACGATTTGCTTCTATAGGCCGTAATGTATAAGAATTATTTTTTGCAATCACGTGAACAAACTATAGTGTTGCAGAAAACTCTGCTACATTCTTGGGTTCGTTGCTCTAAAATCCAGTATGTGTAGAAAGTTCTAATAAAAAGTCCGTTTGACAGGATGGAACTCTTAACTTCATTGCTTCTAGAACTTGGTCGAACAGTCAGCTGTACAAAATTCACGGGCAGTGAGGGCCAGTAACGCAGTGGCGGATTTCCCAATAGGCGCCTGAGGCGGTAGGAAAATAATGATAACTCTTTCACTCAGGGGCCGTGGTAGCCCAGTGGTTAAGGCGTTGGACTCGTAACCGGAAGGTTGCGGGTTCGATACCGGCGCACAACTAAAGACCACCGTGTACATGCGGTGTACGTGCACGTTAAATCCGTGGTTCCGGAAGTCCTCTCGGCGGTCGCTAGCAGTTTCCGAGGGGTGCCAATTAGGGATGGACGCGAGACGAAAAATTGGCGTCTCGCAAAACAGCCGAAAAGCTTGTCTCGTCTCGCAAAAATCCCTATATCATAATGTTAAAAATGTTTGTCTCGTCTCGCAAAAAAGCTGTAAATCTCTGTCTCGTCTCGCAAAAAGTCGTCTCGCGTCCATCCCTAGTGCCAATATTCAGAAGTCCCACACCTTCTGATGAGGTTCCAAATTGGGGCGGGAAAATCCGGGAAGGATGTACATGTAGCTCAAAGCGACACATTCAGTGACGCGAGCTGTAATCTCCTGGCAAACAAACAAACAAACAAACTCTTTAACTCGTGAGCGCTGCTCTGAATTTTCTCCTCAGTTGTACGTGAAAATAAACAGCAATTCACAAATCCTGTCACACAGATGTACTTTTCTCCGTCGTTGTCCTCCAAGACACGGTGTTTAAAAAATGTGAATGTTGGGAATGTTGATGAAAATATAATGTCAACTAAGACATTAAAACTGTTTTTGATGAGTTGCGGGTGAAGATGGTGATAAATAAGATAATAATGATGAAACTGATCTTTCTGTTCCATCTTATGCTACTGCTTTAGGGGCCCTACAAAAACTGAGACATTATCTGTAACATTAAGACTTAATTTACAATAGAATAACATATTTTAATGAGTTAGAAAATATTGTATTGCAAACGATGCCTAAAAAAATAAACTACAGTACTGATGACATTCTGATAAAGGAATGGTAGTACAATTAAAGTTTCTCCTATGTAAACTGAAATTATACGTACGTACACTCTATTTTTGAATTAAAAGTTAAACTAAATTGTATAGTTAAATATTTTAAAGTATAATATTACTCTTTTTAATTGAAAAAATATTAAGCATTTTTTTTTTTCAAATGTTTTGTCTCTCATAATTTAGAATAATTAGAAAATAAGACCCTTTCAGTTATACGCGATTTTAAACCGCTCCCTTAAAACGCGTAAAAGTGAGAGGTCACAGTATATTATTTAATATTCAATCGTTTATTTCATTCCGCATTTTTCAAGTAACACGTTCCATAATATTTTTGAATTTAATTTTTCTAATTCATATATCAGGGCATTTATTGTCAGCGGGATAGATTTTCACTTTACTCTACTTAGGAAGTCATTTCCTTTTATATATTCCGATTGAAATCAGCTCTATGGTTTCCTCGCCATCAGCATATATCTCTACATAGGCCACGCCTGAACGATAAGTTTGCGCTGAATTATTACCCGAGACTATAACATTTAGCTAAAAAAAAGGGGTGTGGATATAATGCTAAGGGCAATGAAATAGTTACAGATTCATAAAACAAATATTATTTTTCATAAAATTAGTTTCTCTCTTATTTTAAATTAAAATCAAAGCTTACAAATTTTTAAATTAAAAAACCATTTTGGGGGCCGGGGCGCTGGCCCGGAATGCCCAGCCGGAAATCAGACTCTGCCTGTGTCCCGTTGCTTGCTCCCACTGAGACCCACAGCATACACAAAGACGTGTTCTGGGGCAAGCTGGTCCCTTGTCAAGACCTTGACCCTTTGAAACACCCCAAATGGGAAAAGGGTCCCGTTGGCAGGTGCTCATGGGATCCCCCCTTCAGTCACCCCAAAAAAAGAAGCAAATAAACAAATAAACCTAGTGTATATCTTCTACAGCAAAGAAAGTTACGGCATTCCATTTCGAAAAGTCACAATGCAAGAACGCCATTTTGTTTCTATATACAAAAAGGAAACAACTTACTGATCTTTCAGTGGTAATGGGCAAGGACGTATTTAAGGGGACGTAATTTTGTTACTAATATGATAGTGATATAGTCTTTTTGTGAAAAATTCTGCCTTTTTTACTGTTTGGACCCCCCCCCCCTCCCTCCAGAATGTTTTTCTGGATACGTGCCTGGTACTGGGGTAGAGTAAAAACAATTTTGTGACACAAATATCTATTTCTAATAATAAATAAATAAAATAAGTAAAATAAAATAGCTGTCAACTTCTTGAGAACAAAGTAATTGACTCTTAGAGGGAGATAGAAAGAAATAATTCATTAAAAGATGATTCCCCCGCCATCCCCCAACTTCATTTCGCCCATAGAATTTAGAAATGTAAAAATAAATTGCTATGTTTTAGTAATTTATTTTGGATTATACGTGAACATCAAATTGTGAATCTTATTCATTAGTCGCATTTTCTCATGCAAATGTTTGGAAACGAGAAGACCTCACCACCAGTAGCTGATTCAGGGGAGGGGCTAGGGGGCTTCACCCCCCAAAAGAGATTGCAAAAGGGTAACATTCTGCTTCTGATAAAATGATCTTTTTTTTTTATAACTTAGCCTCTCCCAAACAGTTTTACATTACTTTAGACTAAAATTTTGCTTTATTGTACATTTTGTTTGGGTGAAATAAGCTTTTTTTCAAAATTTAGCCCCTCCCCAAAAAAATTTCCGGATCCGCTACTGCTCACCACGGCAGATAGCTGATAACATGGCTGATAGCTGAAGTGTGAAGATCCAGGATTGTGGTCTACCGCGCGGCTGTCCATCTAACACGGCCAGGAGTTTTGAGAGGTTTTCTCCAGATTTACCATTAATACACGTTAGAACCCCATGAAAAGCCCTCCAGAAAAGGCAGATACCCCTCGTATAGATTTGACTTAACACAATGCATGCATCGTGATACATGTAGTATTCTTAAAATTAAATTGAATTTATCTGAACTTTGATCTATGCTTTTGCTCAAGACGACCTCTGTGCTAATTTTTTTTTTTTTTTTAATTCTGTGTTAACTTATCATGTGTTTTCTATCAAATGTATTTTATCTTAATTGAAATTTTTTTAGTCTGAGAATGCATTAGTAAAATAAACTTCTCATTATGAAAAAATGCTAATGTTGAAATGTGAAAAATATTTGAATAGTTAAAATAGATTTTGACATTAGTTATCACTTTATTCAAATTTATCTATTTTACAATTTTATATACATAATAAATTTTTTGAAACGAGAGAAAAAGATGCAAATTTTATTAATCCTTTATTATTTTGATTTTAATTCAGTATTAAAAAATCGTCAAGTAATAGAATACACTGAGATTTTCAAAAAAATATGAATATTTTTCAGCACACGATAAAAAAAACAAAGTGTATTCCAATTTATTTAAATTTACTATACAATCATTCAGAAATTTATTTCAACAAATTTAGAAACTCAAAAAATTAGAATTAGTTGCGCAGAAATCCGTTATAGAGCGAATAACATTGCATTCCAAAGTAATGTGTGGCCATAAATGTCGTTCGTTACAGTTTCTCACGAAAGAAGAAATATTTTCTGCACTCTTTCATAAAAAATCACCTTACCACAAAAAATTGCTATTCTTCGTTTTGTTTACAGTTAGATGATGTTTATTATTATTTCTTAAGGGGTTTGGGAGGAAAAAAGAAAAATAAAAGCAAAAAAAGACAGCTGTCCAGCGGAAGTAGCTAAAAAGATGGAAGGAAAAGTGGGTTTTTTTTTAAGGAGAAAATAATTGTTGTGGTGTAAGGTGCTGTGCAGTCGGTAAACATGTTTTGCTTGCACCTAGACATTTTCGTGGCAATTTTGACGGCAGATGTAACGGCCTTCAAATTGCCTAACTACGTTTACGTTCACTTTCTGACGCAAATGGGTGAGCCAAAATAAAGGATGATCTTAGTAGATGAGGAGTTAAAGTCAGTTATCAGCTGTGCGCAATAATTATGACCAGTTAAAGAACGCACGAAAGCCCACGTGCATATCCCTTTATGCACTGCACTAAAGCAAAATTGACGAACAGTTATCATTGATACCATAGCCTGCAACTGATTCGATTTATCAGTAAAATAAATGTTATGTTTTTATAAGGGTTTTGAGCTCGTGCATGCTCAGTGAATTTAGTTGAGAGACATTTGCAATAGTAACATTCCCGTTTCACGTTCGTATATTGGACACATTGCTCGTAACTTTTCTGCAAGGTGCTACTAAGCAACGGTTAAACCAATTCGGATGAAGACTACATAATTATTGTTGGTTTAGTAAGCATCATCAGCGTGCTAATGACGGAATGCTGAAATGCAATATTTACGATAGTGGAAATTATTTGGGAATATTTTCGATGTAAAAGCAATAAAGCAATGCACAATATTATACAAGCATTGTTACATCTTGAATAAGCATAAAGAGGAAATAATGTCTTTTATTTTTGCACATCAGCATGGGTGGCTAAAGTTTTAGTATGCCATCTTAGAACCACGATACAATGTATGAGAACTTCGGTATATTATTTAAAGGGGTTTCATCCAAAAGAAAAGTTTTCTGTATTCAGTTCATTTTCAGTATTTTATAAAGGTTATAAGAATCCACAAACTAATCATTATAGGTATTTTGTTCCCTTGAAAAGCCGCAAAATCTGTGGTCTGCCCATGTACTGCAGCCAACAATTCTGGCTTTTATGTTTGACGACACATATCATGGTTACAAGAAAGCTTTCTTAATTTTTGTTGTTTCCAGAGAAATGATCTAGAAGCTAAAAATAAAGGCATCTTAGGGTTGGCTGCGTGCCACAGGCCATTAAACGCAGGCAGGCGGCCTAAAATAAAGCGTTTCCGAACGTTTAAAATAGAACCTGCATTCTATAGGTGCCGGTAATGAGAATTTGCTTAATCAGAGATTACGGTCTTCTATATATCGATTTTGGTTTTCAGTGGGCATCTGCCATTTTCACATGAGTGTCTGATAATGGATACAAGAAATGGATTTCGAAAGAAAATTATGTCATTCCAGCTTTCAAAAATGATTACCTTTAAATATAGACTTACACAGGCATCTCATGGAAAGTTTGGGTTAGCGTTGATTGAAAATTTTTCGCTTACAGAAATAGTATATCCGTTAAAAACTGTGCTGAACTAGAACCTACCGCTGTCACTTATTAAAAAAAGAAAAAGATAGCCTTTCGTGCTGGAAGGCGATTACTTCGAAACAATCAATCCATAAAAGCCTGGTAATTTTGGGAGAAATACCTCAAGAATTTATTATGGCTCTCAACAAAATTATTAGATGACAAATCTACCGGAACATCAATGGCACCAGGCAAATTGAATAGGCAGGAATAATGAATTATCAAAAATTGCCGCTAATGGTTTTGGAATGAACGCAGGTGTTGCTGTTATAGAGAAGCGTTTATAAGACTTTTATTTTTTTTATTTTTTTTTTTAACAACTGTTTCTTCATTCTTTAAATTCTAAAGTGAACAACTGCAGTTATGGTCAACTCGTATCTGCATTGGACAAAGGCGGATCCAGGGGGAGGGCGCAGGGGGCGCGCGCCCCCTCCGAGAAAATATGTATTTACACTAGATAAATGGGTCTTTCACCAATATTAAGTGGGCTTCTAGTATTAAGGGTGGGCTTCTAGTATTAAGTGGCACCAATATTAAGTGGGCACTAGATAAAATGAATATTTACGATTTGCGCGTTTCTGGATCCGCCCTTGGCATTGGAAGAAAAAGAAAATGTTTTATTGATTTCAATAAAATTTTATTGGAGGTTCGACTTATTCCGTTAAAATAGCACCGACCAAATTTACTCTAAATCAACAAAAATTTTCCTTTTCTGTTAATGTTCCTACAACAAACTGGGATTTCTGCCCCCAGGTCCCAGTTTGTCATAATGGGGGCCCTGCCGACCCCGTCTTTTCCCTACACATAAATCCGAGCCTAGTTCAGCGTCATTTTGTACAAGCTTTACAGTTTGTTAAGGATAATGAAGGATATTAGTACTCGTGTGTTGACAGGACGATTTTAACGAATTTTTCCCTTCCAGAAAATTTGTCATCGTCCTAGCTTATCTCGAGAACAGCAAGGCAGGAAAATAAAAGTTGTGAAACCGATAGCCTATTTCCTCTGCAGAGGCCAGGCCTTCTCGTTTGACGACTCAGATATATGTGAGTGGGCTTTCTCCTGTCAAAGAATCCACCGCTAGTAGGAAAGGGTGTCTGGTGGAAAGATATGGATCATGGAGGGGGTTTAAATCTCGAGTTTTATCGATCTGATAACGTTTGTCAGAAAATACCAGAAGAGCCAGTAACTTAAGTTTTATGAATGAGGCTCACGTTACTTCATTTCTTGTCAACCCACCAAACTTTTTTTTTTTTCCCACTGATTACGATCGTGTTTAATTAGTGCAAAGATTTGTTGTTGGGTCAGGTTCTAATTATCATGCGAAAATAAAGAGCCCGTGGCCAATTTTCTTTCTTTCCTTCGTTCTTTTTCTTTAACTATTACATTTTTAGGGGCAGGGCGAGGGGGAGGGGTGCATAGGCGCACCCACGGGGGGGGCCTCAACCCCCCTAAAGGTGGAAAGTTAGAAGTGAAAAGCAATAAAATTTGAAAATTGTTCCTAAAGAGTTAAATTATTTTTCTTTAAAAATTGTCTTTAAATTATTTCTAAAGTACTTTTTACAACAAACAAACAAACAAAAAAATGTTAGTTTTTAAATAACTACTTACAGTTAGAGTACGAAACACAGTTAAAACTCGTTTTCAACTGTACTGAAAAGATCAGATAATTATTGGACTCTAGCGATTTACATTGCTTGTGAGCATGTTGTTCTATGGGCAAATCAAGTGGCACCGAATATTTTGACGTTATAAGAGAGTTATAACTATAATTGAGGTCACTATAACCAAGTTCAGCAGAATTTGTAGCTCAGCCACACCCCCACACCAACTAAAATCCTGGGTGCGCCAGTAGAAGGCAGTATATGAAATCATTTTCAAAACAAAAATTTAAAGTTATAGTATAAGTTTTTGAAAAAAAATGCAGAAAAACAGTAGTATAATAAATTTATTAGATGGGGTGTAATATCAGTTTACACGTGATACTTTAAAACCTTCCAAATTGAAATCTCTGAAGATTCTGAAAAAGCACAATCAGGTGAGTTCACGTACAAAAATTGAACATCTCTGTAAATTAAACACTGTTTGTGGGAACCACATATGTACAATTTTTGGGGATTTTACTGTACAAAGAGGGTGAAAGAGTTTCACTGCATCACTGGGGGTATTTATGGAATTTTTTCAAGAAACAAAAATGCTTCTCGACATATTTTGCAGGAGTGATTGATGCCTTCGTAAAAATACAAACAAAAAGTCGGAAATATAAATTCACATCAACAAAAAATGATTAGTTAAATTTAACTTTAAAGAGAGTTGAGCACTTTGCGTTAAAGATAATTAAAACATTGAAACACTAACTTCATATCATTATGTAAAGTTTGAAATCATATGTACATACATCTACATCTACTCTACAGGGGTGGCTCCAAGGGGGGTCCGGGGGGCACGTGCCCCCCCCCGTGGGGGAACTTGTGACCCCCCCATCGGGGCTATTTGATTAATTCGTCGGGGAATTTTCAGAAGAAGAAATCTATATTTTAGCTGAGTTTTAATTTTGATTTTGCGATTTAAAAAAATTAATTTTTTCTTTTTAAATACACATGAAAGGCAAATGAGTATTGGAGATTGAAGCGGAAATGTTTACATTTCTGGGAGATAGCTCATTGGGGGGGGGGGGAGGGGGTATATTCCTCAGAACTTCTGAATAATGGCTAAAACTACTTTCCTTCTTCATTCATCTCTTATCTCTGCGATCCTTTTCATGTCGAAAAACAGCCACTTCCTGCATCTTCCAATACTGTGATGTGTTGATGAACGGCGGGGGAGACTTCAAATTCGAATAGTGTATATTTGAAATCTGTGATCCCACTCTCAGGAGGCATTTTACTGGATTTGCAGCAAGACATCAATCTTAAGATAACAAAAGTGCCAGTCTATTCTTCAAACGACAAATTTATGAGACCACATGTGCGACCACTTTCTATTCGAGGCTCTTTTAATTGCTTAAACGATTGTGCATTTTGTCACCGACACCATAGAAAAGTACAATATGGGTGTGGGTGGTCGGGATGGGGGAGACAGTGACCGTTAATTAGACCAGTCGGGTTGATAAAATATTTCGTGGGAAGGGAAGTATGGCTTTGCTTACACAAGATATGGGGGATGTTCTTTTTTCCAGAAATACGGTTTTTGTATTTTTATTGGTCCTCAATGACAGAATGATGAGAAAGAAATGGTTCGTCGAAATATCCCGTGTATTTTTATTTTTTCTTCGCAAACCCATAGTACATCACTTTTCCAACACTTGTTATTGTGCATTGTGCCAGTGAGTTAGACAGAGTTTAGAATAGTGGGCATTTTTTTTTTCTTGTTACGGCAACATAGCATATCATTGTGAAGTTTATAAAAGTTTAATTTCACTTTTGGCTTTATGTTTCCTAAAAAGAACATCGGTTTTGCCAAAAGCACAAGATATAAAGTAAAGTACAGTATGCTTTATGTCGTGATATTTTTGATAATGATTATGTTTAAAAAAAAAAAAACATAGGATAACTAAGCATTCAGATCTTCATAAACAAAATCGACTGGCGCCTGTTCAAGTAACTTATATGTAAATTACATTCATATATATTTTTTAATTGTGTTTAAAATCTTTAATTAATATATGTTATTATTAAAAATATGGTCAGTTTATTTCTCTAAAGCATTGAATTATATATTCTAAGCACTTGTATATTTGTCCAAATACATAACAAAAAACTATGCCCAAGGGTGGATCCAGAAATATTTTTCCGGAAGTGTGCAAAGCTTGAATACCAATTCAGAATTGCATGAACATTCAATTTTATTTCAAGTGTATTTTTACTAGTGTAAATATTTTCCTCTCGGGGAATTCGCGACCCTGTGCCCTCGCCCTAAAACCACCCTTGCCCCTCACCCCCCTTATAAAAAAGAATTGAAACTATTTTGAGCACAAATTTTGAATGACCACATTCTGTGTTATTTAAAAATAAAAATAATTTTAAAATAAGGCACATATTTCAAAAACTGAGTCACTTGTTCTGTCTCAGAAATTTTAAAATACTACTTTAAAGTTTATTTATTAACAGCATTTTAATGATACATATATATCATTAAATGTCCTTAGACATGGATGCTCGTAATGGTTTGGAGTGCACTTTTAATCATGGCTGCGGACCCAGAGTCATAACTTTTTGAGTTAAATCTGGAGTAGAAGTCGGACTTTTTGACCTCACATTCTCATTCTATGAAATGCTGTACAACATTATTGTATTTTAAATTATATTAACTGTCTGAGTACTCTATAAATAAATCTAAAATTTCTCCTAATTGGTCTTTAAAACACTATGAGTACTTTTAAATGTGCTCTTGCTTTTAAACCATTGATAAGTAACATGTTGTCCACCCCATTATATCCCGCTAAATTACAGGATAGGATTTACATTTTAAAAATGTATTCTTTCGTTGCAGTTTCGATTTTTTTTTTGTTATATTTATCAAATACGATTTAGTAATTGGAGTGAGGAAGAAAGGTATGTCTTTGTTTAATTTAAATTTGCATTACAATTCATTGCAATTTTAAAGTTTATACAGATTTAATGTAATTGTATGTAAATTAACAGTATTTTAATTCACGAGTCAAAAGCTTTTGTGTCATAAAAGTAAAATAAAATTTCCCATTATATTACTTTTATTCGTAGAGCTACAAAATTATAAGTCTTAATTGAAATTTTTTAAAGAGATTTACGACTCGGGCGATAAGAAATTTCGGATTTTGTTTACTACGGAAACTTTTTAAAATGTATATTTAATTGTGTAATAATTTGCCATGACAAAATATTTATAAAATTATTTTACAGTTCATCATCTCTGGCATTCAAAGTATGTATAAACCTATGAATATTTAAACGCATTAACTAAAAATTTTCATTTTAATTAGAAATATTTTAAACTGGTCGTATTTTATTTATTTATAAGTTAGTGTGTTATGCAATTTATAAAATAAGTATTCTATGTCTTTAAAATTATTTTATCACAGTAATCCTTACTTGAACTATTATAACTGTTGAGAAAGTAAAAAGATATTTTTATAACTAAGTGGTTAATCAGATAATTTAACTTTTAACTTCTTCTGAATAAAATAAAATAAAAATCAGTACTTTTCTGTTTCTTAGATGGCAAATTTGAATAAATTCTAAATATACTTTTTATTTATAAATAGATTCAATCGAACACAATATGCACGATTTAATCTTTAATTTTATAAAAATTTAGCAGTAAGATTTCTTTTTCTTTTTCTTTTTTTGTAATTTAAGAACTAGTCAAATACATAGTTTGTTTATTTGGTAACATACTTATACATATACAACGAGTGAGAATTCGCAATATATAGAGAAATCTAACTGGATTAACCGGCCCTCTTTAGATAAGAGTTCATAGCTATGTACACTAGAGATGAGTTCGGGCTCATTTTTTGAAGCCCGAGCCCGAAATTTCAGCTAAATACAAATAAAATTAACTACTTCATTAAGAGGATACAATAAATTTTGGAGCTTCACACACCTTCTAGTCCCCGTGCCGCTATTTTTTGAAATAAGTACGTCTATTTATCCCATGAACCACTTTTTAAAATATTTTTCAAGGAGTATGTTCAACAAAGGAGAAATTTTTCACGAGCCCGAGCCCGCCCGAGCCCGAACGCAATCGTGAATTACAGAGCCCGAGCCCGAGTCGGGCCCGGGCTCGGGCTCGGGCTTTCGGGCTCGGGCTGAGCCCGTCTCATCTCTAATGTACACCCAGAAGATTAACAGCTGCAAGGGAATTAGAATTTATTACATTTTGATTGGAGTTAAAAAAAATGAAAAAATTAAATAATAATAATAACCAGCCCCTCCGATAGACCCAAGCCCTTTCCAGTCCAGTATGAAGATGGCTGCGGATAGATATAAAAATGGAATATAAGTTAAAGGAAACTGATTAATCTTGACTGACAATTTAATTTTTATATCGTTGTGGAAAAAATAACTAACTTTTGTGAATTTTAATTCATTTATTTTACTGCAAGCAAGTAAATAAAAATTAAGGTATACAGCGTCTATATCGTTTTTCCGAAATTTCACTTTTATCCTGTAAAATAAGTAAATAAAATAAATACAATAAAGGTTTTCTATTTGCGTGTAGATTTGTATGTTGTATACAGTGGCGTATCGTAAGCCACCGCAACCTCCCTTATTTTGAATCTTTATACAAATCGCTATTGAATCGATGGATGGCACCAGCATTAATATAAACTATTAAAATAAACTAATAGTATGTGTTCTAAACTGATTTTTGAGTTGCAGAATTATATGGATCAGAATTGAACTCTTTAACTTTTAAACAGATTAATATTATGTTTGTTATTCGCCTTATTAATTAAACTCTTTTTTGTTAATGTTGAAATTTTAAAAGTGACACTTTCACTTTGAATTATTAGTAAATGAGCTTGCTTTATAAAATTATTCATCACGTTTGTGGAAACCTCGTTCAAAACTATCTTGTATTACAAAAAAGTGAATTTTTATCAAGGTTAGTTTCGCTAAAAATAATTATTTTTTTGAGTGTCTTGGCAAATTATAAGCTGACCGATTATATTTTTCTGACGATATTTTTTATTTTATTTTATTTTAGATTTTAAAAGAAAGTGGTTAATTTTCTTCATGAGTGCTTGACTTTATAAAAAAAATATAATAGCGCATATATTTACGTTCTCTTTCGGAGATTTTTATAATTTATTATTATTATTAACTGAAGCTTCCAGGGATACACTTCACAACAATTCTTTTCGAAATTGAGATACTGTGCCATCTTTTAGCTTTCAATAAGTACTATCACCACATGAATTGTTATGAAAGTAGAATCATTTTAAAGCCGTAGAAACAAGCGATAAAGTTTCGGTATGCCACTTTACTGCGCACCTTCAAAATCGTTTCTCTCCATTCTAAAAAAAGTAAAGGCCGCTGCCGCTGGCGCTGTCAGAGCTTGTTGACCTATATCTCCTCCTAAACCGTAGGGATTTGAGTTTCGACTAAGGTGCCCACAGATTCGAAAAATTCCGAGAACCGGCTAAGCTGACTTGAATTTCGAAAATCGAATTATTTTAGAAGATATTAATAAAAAACTGAAAAAAAAACCAGAATGGTTGCCAGATTTGGTATAAAATCATTCATTCCTTTGCCACAAAGCATTTCCAAGTATCTAGAATCGCGTGAAATTGACAAACATGAGTTAGAATGACGCTCATTTTACGCCAAAATAAAAACTATATGAAATAAATAACTCAAAATGTGTAACACAAAGTTGACAATTTTCAAATAGTAAGTTCGCTTAGACAACAGGAGTTTAGAATTAGCGATTATTCGTTTTTCCAAAACAGAATAACTAATATCTTGAAAATGAAAAATAATTAAAATGCAGATTATTTTAAAGCCGGTTTGGCCAGCTGGATTATTTGCTACCAGTAGAAATATTTGGCGGCGTTCACTATGCCATTATATCAGTTATAGTACACTTTGCATATTTGCTAGCGCGACGAGATGGTATAATTCGTGGTGCTAAGTACGCCAATCTGCAAACGATTATGTAAATGAAAATATGGATAACGGTTTTCCGGTAACCTTAAATGAACAGTAATTATAGGTTGTGAGCATGTGTCAATCGCCCAATAATGAAAAGTCGCCATTGGTGGCAAGTTATCCTATCTGTTCTGTATCTTTTATTAACTTTACATGTACGCAAGTCGCCAAATAATGAAAAATCGCCATGGGTGGCCAATACGCTAGGTGTCCAATAGGTTTTACATTATTAAAAATACAGCTGAAACAGATATTCTGATTTTATTACGCTTTCGCTCCTAATTAATATAACTTTTGAATGGCAACATTAAATATCATTGTGTTTCTGAGGAGTGCAAATAATTTTTCCAGCGATTATAAGCGGATTCCGCACTCCAGGTGGAGTATAGCTCAGGACCCGTACAACACGGATTCCCATAACAAAATATCTTCCGTGTTATGAGGGGGAGGGGGGTCTACTGTAGTGTGAAGTTTAAATTTTTATGTACCAATGAACATGCAAGAACCAAGCAATGTGTAGCTCAGTAACATTCTATCTGATCCAATCTTCGGGTTTTGTCTGTTGAAATTATGTCTTTTTTACGAATAAGTCTTATTAGGGGACGAATGCCTCATACGAAAAGCGAGCGTAGCGAGTCTGGGGGCCTTGGCCCCTAGTTTCTCAAAAGAAAATTTTTGTTGTAATGTTGTTCTACCCATAAACATTTCATTTGCATTTTTCTCACTTTATTGTGAATTAAAATATTAATATTGCATAAATTAACAATTCGATTAATATTTTTACAGCAAAACATGTTGGTCAGAAACACTAGACTTTTTGAGATAACGAGTTGAAATTAAAGGGAATTAGTTTTGTAAATGGAAATGTAGATTACGACCAATTATCTACGCTAGGGATCTAGGCCGGGGTGGGTTTGCCCTCCGAGGGGACTTTCTAAGAGGCCCTAACCCGTATTTATGCAAAGTTTCGGAAAATTCCGAACGGTTAGGTCGGCGGACGGACCTAGTTTCGAACCAGGCACCTTCCGTCTCCCAGATGCCACTGGTGGGGCAGGATTCAATTTGTAAGGGAAAACACATTTATTGAGATATCAAGAATTTCGATGTTTGAGTGTTTGAGATATCGAAGTTAAACTGTAATTAAATTTACATATATCTCTTAATTTTATAAAAATAACTGCAATTTTTGTAAAAGCGTGCAAATTTAGTCATGCTTAATTTATAAAATGAATTTTCAGTGAATTTACAGCAATATTCTTGCACAAAAAAACTTTTGTTTCTGATATTTTTCTGCTGGGGAAAAAAAAAAAAAAAAAAAAAAAAAATGCGTAGAACTTTTTTCGCTGAACTTTTTTCAAAGAATTTCATTCATATGAAATATTTTAAGCGTTAACCTGAATAACTCTTAAAAGTAGCTTTCGAGATTTTACAGGAACGTGCAAGGCCGTTACCAGGTGGGGGGGGAGGATCATGTGGGTTTGACCCCCTCCCCCTCTCCAAAATTTCAGTAAATGCATTATCAGTTTATTTGCGTTGATTCTAGAGATCAGTTAATTTAATTTTGGCACTACAGATCCCCTCCACCCACTGAAATTTTTTGCTTGCTGAGGCCTTGGGAAAATATTTGTGTAATGTAAAAGGATTTTGAGATACGTTAATTAGGGTCAGTTTAAATAATAATCTACCAGGAAAGATTGTGCAGTGCTTTTTGAAAATATCCGGGGCCTGGGTGTCCGATTATGTATGTCGATCCGATTCCTGGAAATATTTCACAATACAAAACATTATATTGTCCTCCATCTCCTCTAAACTTATCTGGATCCTGGATATTTTAGTTTAGAAAATGATTTATTGTGAACAAATCACTTTCTAAAGTAAAATATTTTCAAGTGGTGCAAATAGTTGCAAATTTCCATACTTGGTGACAAAAATGTCATCAAGAGGGAGGTCAAAGCCCCCTCTTGGATACGCCACTTAGCATATGTACATGTATATTTGTGCCCCCTCGTCGGGGAGTGGTGACCCCCCGTCGGGGAAAGTCTAGCGCCACCACTGCTACTCTAGAAACTTAATTGAGAACCAGTGATGCTTCCAAGTGGCATTACGTCATTTACAGAGGCATCAAAATTTGCTGGGTATTGGAGGGGGAGGAACAGAATATAATATTTCTCCCCCTTCCATCGCTATTAAGAGTTGAGATTAATAAAATTGAAGCTACTAATACGAATTGCACTGAACGTATCGATTATAAAAGCACTGTCTTATTTGGACGGTCACAGTCTTCGCTGCAAACGTCACAAAAGCGTGGCAACAGACGACTCTGAACTAGAGATGAGTTCGGGCTCATTTTTTGAAGCCCGAGCCCGAAGACTTTTAATCCGAGCCCGCCCGAGCCCGAAATTTCAGCTAAAGACAAATAAAATTAACTACTTCATTAAGAGGATACAATAAATTTCGGAGCTTCACACACCTTCTAGTCCCCCGTGCCGCTATTTTTTGAAATAAGTACGTCTATTTATCCCATGAATCACTTTTTAAAATCTGTTTCAAGGAGTATGTTCAACAAAGAAGAAATTTTTCACGCGCCCGAGCCCGAACGCAATCGTGAATTACAGAGCCCGAGCCCGAGTCGGGCCCGGGCTCGGGCTCGGGCTTTCGGGCTCGGGCTGAGCCCGTCTCATCTCTACTCTGAACCCATCGTTGCTTCCCGATAGAAATCTGTCTGGGAAAATCAAGTGTGGCTAGGGATGGACGCGAGACGAAAAATAAGCGTCTCGCGTCTCGCAAAATAGCCTAAAAGCTTGTCTCGTCTCGCAAAAATCCCTATATCGTAATGTTAAAAATGTGTGTCTCGTCTCGCAAAAAAGTGTTAATCTCTGTCTCGTCTAGCAAAAAAGTCGTCTCGCGTCCATCCCTAAGTGGCCGAACGATTGCTCAAACCACTTGCCACAAAGCCACATTTTAGGAGACAAGTGCTTCATTTTATTTTAATTCTTGTGTAAGTTGTTTGAATTCTTTAATGCTATATCACACTTGTCGAAAATAAAAATTCGCTGCTATTACTATTACTACAGTCTAACCTTGAATTAACGAATTGATTGGGACTCACAATTCCGTTCGTTAAATCGAAGCAATTCGTTAAATTGAATATCAAATTTTGTAAAGAGTATGGTATAAAAATATCATTGCAAAATAGCCTTAGATATTGATATGAAAAAAAGAATGATTATTGTTTACTGCGAACTTAAAAATTATAAGTTGTACGTTAGAAGATCAACTTTAAAATTATCTAAATTCTTTAATGTACTTGTTCTTAAAACTTAATACATACATATTTATTGGCACTTTGGAAAGAAATCCTTGATAGTACTTTGTTTTTGTGGCTTTGTTTCGACTTTCTAAAGCTTTTTGTCGATATTAATTTTTGTGTGCGAAAAATGCAAAATTTTAGTTTTATGTGCTAATTTTATTTCAGCGATTGTTGTTCGTTAAATCAAAGCTAAAAATTCGTTCAATCAGAGCATTTTAGCACCTTTTTTGTCGGGACAGAAAAAATATTCGTTAAATCGGAGAATTCGCTAAATCAAAGTACGTTAAATCGAGGTTTGACTGTATTATTATTATTTATTTGTGTGTGAGGGGTGATTGAGGGTTGGCGATGCAGCAACTGGACCCAGCCTCTGGGGACAAGTGAAGCAGCATCCGGCTTGGCCAGTGCTTGGGGGTGTCAACTCCCTCTCTGCTCAGCTGCTGTGGGACCGTGTACGCTAATGGGAGCTGGTGCACGTAAAATCCGACGTGGCTCCCATGACTGTATTATTATTATTTATTTGTGTGTGAGGGGTGATTGAGGGTTGGCGATGCAGCAACTGGACCCAGCCTCTGGGGACAAGTGAAGCAGCATCCGGCTTGGCCAGTGCTTGGGGGTGTCAACTCCCTCTCTGCTCAGTTGCTGTGGGACCGTGTACGCTAATGGGAGCTGGTGCACGTAAAATCCGACGTGGCTCCCATGACTGTATTATTATTATTTATTTGTGTGTGAGGGGTGATTGAGGGTTGGCGATGCAGCAACTGGACACAGCCTCTGGGGACAAGAGAAGCAGCATCCGGCTTGGCCAGTGCTTGGGGGTGTCAACTCCCTCTCTGCTCGGCTGCTGTGGGACCGTGTACGCTAATGGGAGCTGGTGCACGTAAAATCCGACGTGGCTCCCATGTCCTCCTAGTTGGTAAACGATACCTCTGGGGGTGCCGGTTTCAAGTGGTGTGGTTGGTCGGTTCCTCATCTGGAATCGGTTCAAAATTAGGGATCAACAAGTGGAAGCCCAACACCCCCGGGGGGCAATGGCATCCCTCTTTCCATGGATAGTGTCTCCATCCATGGGCACGACAACAACAACAACTAAAAGCATTTACTTAACATTGTAGATGGTCTGCCGAATTTCAGGGATGTGTTCGGCGATGAAAGGTTTTTAGTCTGTTGAAGACTTTCTATTGCTCGGGGCTCAAACTCCCGCTCAATAATTCAATTCCTACTATTAGTTCACACTCTCCCTATATTTATTTATATCTTGTTCAAATTTTCAATCGTTAATAAAATACTTTTTATTCCCCCACTCAAGTTCAAGTACTTTTTTTTAAAACTTGTAGTGGATGATACTTGTTGTTAATACAGTTTTATCACATATCACAATTCATCAGTTTGACACACGTGACAGTTTTATCACATATCACAATTCATTTAATTAAATTTAATTAATTAATTTTAGATCCTGTCACGTGGGAATAAAAATGAATAAAAATAATAAACTAAACAAAGGAACTGGATTAACGATATCGACCATTGCTTCACACACGGACTAATTAATTAATTAATTAAATTTAATGAAAAGTAACTAAAATAAAATATTTCTTTGTTGACCTAAGTAGGAATTGACTTAAAGTGTTTTTATATTTTTTTACTTGTTTTTAGTTAACTTATCTCGTGGCGTTCCAAAAATCGTTTTCGCCTACCCTAGGAGTAGTATAGTATGTCATCGGAAGGCTGGTCGACGCCGGGTCGGGAGCGGTCAGACTATCAAGTGACCACTTCCTGCCGTCGTCTTCATTAGCGACAGTCTCTCCTCAAGCTCCTTCCTGTCCGCGACCACCACCCCTTTTCCCCTTTCCATCCTGTGGAAATGACGTCACCCACACACTCCGTATCGGAAAACCATGAATGAGTAAAAAAAAAAAAAAAAAAAAAAAAAAAAAAGAAGCGCAAAAACGTCAGGAATGGTGACGGAAATGCATGGCACGTGCATTCTCGTGACAAAGAATCCCGTTCATTCACTGAACTCGTGATCGATGAATGAACCGATGAGAATAGGACCGACTGAATTAAATCGAACGGCCGGTTGTTGTAAATGCTCGGCCGGGCGTGGCCCGCCCCGTAAGATACCTTTCCTGTGCTCGTAGGGCGTAGACCAGGGATGGGCAAACTTTTCCGGTCGCGGGCCAAAAATCGAAAAAAAAAAAAGTTTGGCGGGCCAAGATAAATTTTTCTAAAATTTCAAGAACGATATACAAGTATTACAATTTAAATGTGTTAATGAGATGAATGAAATTGCAATTTCATTTTTAAAAGTTCCTTATATTGAGGTTCGAAGTGAGATGCACTGATTCTATAAGGAACGAGATGATTGTGATTGTGTGTGATTAAGGCAAACCTGCGAGAGGGGTATCTGCCTAACATGTGGGATGCCTTGGTAGGAGGACTTTCTAAGGGGTTCTAACGCGTATTCGCGTTACATCTGGAGAAAACCTACCAAAACTCCAGACCGTTGGATCGACGACCGCGCAATGGGACCCGAACCCGGGACCCACTGTGTCATGGTGAGGCCTAAGGAACGAGGCTCAATGCTCATCTGTCAGTCTACTTCTGAAAGAATTATCTCTACGGTTCATAGTTGAAAACACTTGTTCACAAATATAAGATGAAGCAAACAGCACTGATTTTCTGGGCGTGAGAAATTAAATTTGAGAAACTTACTTTCGATAATGATTTGTAAAACTCTGGCATATTTAGAAACAACTGCTTGAGAGGATTGTTAGATTGCAATTCAGTTAATTGAAGCTGCAAATCGGACCTCACTGCTTCACAATTTACGTTGAAAGGCATGGTAAAAAAATCCAATTCTGTTTGAATGGCACTGAAATCTTGAAATCTGCGTTCGAACTCAAAATGCCCTTTTTTCAAGCCATCTTCATAATTCTTAACATGGATATATAATATAGAAATATATATATATTCTTTCAATTTCCATCGGACCGGCTAATTAAAATTCCACCCGCGGGCCGGATAAAATCTTCCGGCGGGCCAGATTTGGCCCGCGGGCCTTAGTTTGCCCATCCCTGGCGTATACAGTAGCGAATTGACGGACGGGCAGACGACGACCAGAGAGAGAGGAAAGGCAGATGCACTAGCTCTCGAGGAATTTTGACAGGGTGTCTGTCCACCAACAAAATATAACTGTTCCTCATTTTGAGGTTTCGGACGGGCAGAAGGAGATCCACGTCTCTCTCAGAAACGCCTCGCGATGTTGCGTTGCGTTGCTAAACATGGAAGACGGGAGAACCAGGCCCTGATTATCCCACGGGCACTAGGTTGTAACGAATGTAGGAAAAAACGCGAACGGTAAAAACGCGAACGGAAAAAACGCCAAACGGAAAAAACGCGAACGGTAAAAACGCCAAACGGAAAAAACGCGAACGGTAAAAACGCGAACGGAAAAAACGCCAAACGGAAAAAACGCGAACCAGAAAAAAAAAGAATACCCCCCCCCCCCCTCAGAATAATAATTTTTATTTAAATATTGACATGAACTTATTTTGTTTTGTAGTAAATACAATAATGGTATTTAATCAAATATTGGACAGCCTCAAAATTCTTTTGTTTTTGAAGTAAAGGAGCCACTTTTTATATTTTGAGAGCATGTATCTTCATATTAATCAGGGAAATTTACAACATTAAATGAAAAGGAATTAATTGCTTTTAGCTAGTCAAGCTACTTGTCAAGGTCATGAAAGCCGTGTCCCTTCCAAGAAAGAAATACGGGAGATTCCCTGGACAATGGGGACCGGGGACTATGGGAGATAGCGTACCGGAAAACGCCTAAGGCAAGATGAACAAACAGGTTTTTTTTTTAGGTTGAGGTTCGTACTGCACAGATTTTACATTCAAGAATATTATATCCAGAAAAACATTTAAAAGCTGTGCAGTCATGGGCGCACCCACGGAGGGGGCTATGGGGGCAAAAGCCCCCCCCCCCCTAGACCTGGAGTGTTAGATGTGAAAAACTTTGAAAATTGTCACTAACGAATTATAATATTTTACCTTAAAAAATGGTCTTCAAATTATTTCTAATTTTTTGTGGGGGGGATTAATTAAAAGTGGGGGAATGTTGGTTTTTAAATAAATACTTACGGCTAGTGCATAAATTACCAACTTTTAAAGTTAGAACTGGAAAGATTAGATATTGGTTGAAAAAAGACTATGATAAGATTGGGCTTGTGTTCTATGGGCAAGTGGTAACGAATATTTTGAAGTTATAATGGTTATATAACCGAGTTTGGCAGTATTTGTAACCCCAGCCCCCCCACCCCCAAAACCAAAATCCTGAGTGCGCCACTGTGTGCGGTAATAAATATATTTTATCACAATTTAAAAAATTAATTTTTATATCAATTATTCTGTTGAGAAAGATACAATCATTGTATTGAGATTTTTTAAAAACAAAATATTCAATGGTTATATAACCGAGTTTGGCAGTATTTGTAACCCCAGCCCCCCCCCCCCCCCAAAACCAAAATCCTGAGTGCGCCACTGTGTGCGGTAATAAATATATTTTATCACAATTTAAAAAATTAATTTTTATATCAATTATTCTGTTGAGAAAGATACAATCATTGTATTGAGATTTTTTTAAAAACAAAATATTCAAAATTATTTAAAAGGGTATTTTTAGCGTTAAATAGAAACTCAATTGATTTCAAACGATTTATTTAAATTTGAATGAAATTTAAACTCGTAATCATTTGATTTTTCTCCGCTAGAGTATTTAAATCATTTTTATTTCCTAGTTTTATGTGATCTATACAGTAATAAATTATATAAATGACATTAAAACATATACAAATTAAAATCAAAATATTTAGTAGATTAGAGCCATGTGCCTTTAATTAACTGAAATTGATCACAATTTTTTTTTTAAAGAATGGGGGGGGGGGGGTGGAGTGTTTGCCTTTACACCTTCTCACTTTTAAAAGGGGAGACTTTAAAAATGCACGAGATTTAAAAATTCTCCTGAACATAATAAAATAGAGAAATAGTTTAATTAATGAATTATTAATTTACCAAGTTTAATTAATTAATTACTAATTTAACAAACTGAATGTTCAATTTGTTTGTATTCTTAGGACAAGGACCAGAACTAGTCATTCCGCAACAAATTGTAGCAGTTGCGAAAATTTTACTTACCATCTCTCACCTACCAAGATCACCCTAAAAAAGAATATCCTATTACACCGTTTTAACATGCACGTTCTCTGTAATAAATTCTGACCTTCAGTTTATTCCTTACCAACCATGGCTTATGTTTACTGGCTTTCTTTTTATAAGTGCAAGATTTTATTTTCATTCATCATAATTCATTCTGATTCATCTTGTTAGCTTTTCGGTTTTAAATTATTAGAATAATGAATGAATCAGTATATATTTATGTATACATATTTTTGTTTTTAAAATATTCATTTTAAGCATGAATAGTCTTATTTTAAAAATGCTATTTTTAAGTCATGGTATTAATAAGTCAACAACTAATAAAAACAACTTAAAATAAACTCTTCAAATTAAATGTTAGTGTAATTGCAACTTTTCAAACAAATTTTCATTTCTAAATGCTAAAAACCCCTTTTTACAGGAAACTTTTTAAAAATGATTTAAAACTTATTTCTTAAAATATAAAATATTGTCTATTTATAACACTTATTAAAATTAATGGTTAATTTGTTTTGTTAGAATAGTTTTAATAATTATATTTTTGCTATTATTGATTACCCCTCACCAACTTTGATTAAACATATCTGTAAGCCTTCTTCGAAGAAAGAGGGCTGTATAAAAAATACATGTTTCTATTTATTTACATTTAATATTCAGAAAATTTTATTTGATACCATAAAATAACTATGTAATTTATTCTATATGTCTATGATCAACATTTAAAGAAGGAAACTCTATAGGTCAGGGTTTTTAGGACAACCTCGATAACAGTGTTTGGAAGTGATTATGATTTTTATTTAATACTAGCTGAAGTACCCGTTCTTCGCACGGGAATGAATGGACTTTTTGATATTAATATTTGTTGTGATTACTATTTATTGTAATAAAGAGATATAGCAAAATGGATATCGCGTTATATTGTGTTCAATAATCATGCATACTGAATTTCAAGGCAATCGTTTTTACGGTGCAGAGGCGATGCGGCGTAGCACAATCTAGTGGCGAGTTTTAGCAAAACGGATACGGCAAAAATATTCTTCGCATTCAGATATCGATGTATACGAATTTTCATGACGATCGGCTGAATAGTCTTGAAGTTCATGTGTTGACGCGACATCTAGTGTCAAGTTATAGGAAAATGGATCGTGCCAAACTCTTCCCCGTGTTCAAATATCTATGTATACCTATTTTCATAGCGATTATTCGCACAGTCAAGAAGTGATACACTGCAGGGCCATCTAGGGGTTAATTAAAGTAATGATTTGCTACAGCGCCGTCATGTGGCGAGTTATAGCAAAATGGATAACGTTAAAATATTCTTATTGTTCAAATAGCTATGTATACTGATTTTCATAGCCACCGTTTGAATGGTCAAAAATTTGGCCTGCTGAAGCGTTATCTAGTGGCGCGTTAAAATAATAATGCATTGCAGTGCCATCTAGTGGTGAGTAACATCAAAAGTAACGCAGTTAGAATATATTCTTCGTTCTCAAATGTGTAAGTATAAAAAATTTTATGCCGATCAGTCGAACGGTATAGAAGTTGATGCGTTGCAGCGCTATTTAGCGGTAAGTTACAGCAAATGGATAGTGAAAAATATTCTCCGTGTTCTAATATTCGCGTGTACCAAATTTCATCAAAATTTGTTGGACGATATTTGCATAGCAAACGGCTAAACGGAATAGAATTCGACGTTCTGCTGCGCCACCTAGTGAAAAGTTAGAGGAAAACGGATAGCATAAAAACCTTCTCCATGATAAAAGACTTAGGTGAACCAAATTTCATGGTCATCGGTGAAACGGTGCTGGAGTTTTTCAACCTCCTACACACATACCAACATTCATTTTTATCTATAACCAGTCTTATTATATGTATATACCAGTCTCAAGTAAAATCCAGTTTCAAATCTAAGCCTCGCCAAAGTGCCAGCATACGCCATTTTGCAAGAGTTTTTTCAGGGAATCATTCGAAGCATTGACTTAGCAGCAATCAAAATGGGAAATGGTTCGACCGCCAGGCATTTATTTGAAAAGTGGAATCCCTTAATACAGCCGCATTTTTTAAATTATCAACTATAACATGTTTTATTCATCGTTACCTCGATGTACTAAATGCGAAGATTTCAATTTTCTGAAATTTGGCGGATTTCCCCCAAGTTAAATCAATGTACTCAATTGGCGAGAATTCTGAAGCTACATCGCTTGAAATGCCCTAATAACTGCATTATTTCTGCACGGATAGTTTAAAATTTAATGCTGTATTCTAAGAAAACGTATACACTTGTTTTCAAAAATGCTATTTCCTTAAGCTCTCAGTAAATTGAGCCAAAAAGCCTAAAACTGTGCAAACCGCTAGAACTCACACTCTAAAAATCGGCCTATCAGCCATTTTATTTTTCGCCAAACTAAAAAAAATTACATATTAGTCTCGGATATCTTCGATCCTCATTGTTTTGCGTATAAAACATTTCATTCCTGCTCTCATTTCTTATGCGCACACGATATTATAATTTAAAAAAATAACCTAAAAAAATAAACTAAAAAAATCATTATTATTCTTTTATTTTTACTTTAAGAATTTAAAACATTTTATTCGGCAAAATCGCCACACATGGCAACCAAGATGCTTATTTCACACACTTTTTTCACTACAGGGGTTAATATTACGTAAAGCTTTCTGCTTGGAGAACATAAAAAATCTCTTAAATTCCGGGAACGGAAATTAAGGGAACCCTTCAGGAGGAAAACGTTTTTAAGTGGAGTTTCAAAGTTTTAAAGTGGACTATCATTTATTCTATATTATTTTACATATCTGTGTAAAATTTCAGGCTGACAGGTCCATTTTTGTGGAATTGTATACTACCCAAATCAACAAATTGACAAACAGAATTTCATTTTTATTTATAAGATAACCTACGCTTGTTTTTAAAAATACCCTCTCATTAAATTGCGCCAAGCGCTAGAATCATAGAAAATCTGACACACTTTCAGATTTTTAAATACGCACTAAAGTGCTATATATAAAAAGAGTTATAATCCATGGGTCTTCCCTATTTTCGTTCCTTCTTTCATTAAGTTGGAAAGTGTATTCATGAGTGTGATTAAACAAAATTAAAATTGATATTTCTAACATCCTTTTTTCTGGATGTAATACATTAGATGCAGAAAACTGCTCTGAAAAATGCACAATTCCAACTGAATGAAAATTTCAAAAACTTATACGCAGGTGTATTCATAACCCAAATAGCAGACGATTAAATTACGATAAATAGCGCCAAGCGTTAGAATCCTCCTCAAAATCGCGAGAATGCTGAAGATAGATCGCTTGAAATCCCTTAATAACTGCATTATTTTCGCAGGGATCATTAAAATTTAAAGCTGTATTCTAATAAAACCTTTGTACTTGTTTTCAAAAATCCGTTTCCTTAAGCTCTCAGTAAATTCGCCAAGCCGGAAACTGTGCAAACCGGTAGAACTCACTTTCTCGGCATTTGAGCCATTTTATTTTTTCGCCAAACTAAAAAATTTTAACATAGTAGCCTCGGAAATCTTCAATTCTTATTGTTTTGCGTATAAAACATTTCATTCCTGCTCCGATTTCCCATGCACACGATATTATAATTAAAAAAAATATAACCTTACGAATATAAACTAACAAAAAAAAAATCATTATTATTCTTTTATTTTTGAGAATTTAAAACATCTTATTCGGCAAAATCGCCACACATGGCAACCACGATCCTTATTTCACACTTTTTTCACTACAGGGGTTACAATTACGGAAACTTTTTGCGTGGAGAACATAAAAAATCTCTTAAATTCCGGGAACGGGTGGACTTTCAAAGTTTTAATGTGGACTATCATTTATTCTATATTATTTTACATATCTGTGCAAAATTTCAGGCTGATAGGTCAATTTTTGTGGATTTGTATACAACTCAAATCCACAAACAAACAAATAAACAAACAAACAAACAAACAAACAAACAAACAGAATTTCATTTTTATTTATAAGATTAAATATATTAAACTTTTTACTTTCACTGTAAATTATCATGAAAGTTATTTATGTTTTGTGGCAGATCTACACAAGGATTGTTTGCCAGGAGAGGTCAGCTCGCGTCACTGAATGCGTTGCTTAGAGCTACATATACGTCCTTCCCGTAATTTCCCGCCAGAATTTGGAACCTCATCAGAAGGTGGGGGACTTCTGAATATTGGCACCCCTCGGAAACTGCTAGCGACCGCCGAGAGCACTTTCGGAACCACGGATTTAACGTGCACGTACGCCGCATGTACACGGGGTTAACCACTGGGCTACTACGGCCCCTTCTACACAAGGATTGACTGCTTAATTTAGACATGCCTTGGGTGGAGGACTTTTTGAGGGGTCCAAACCCGAATTCACATTACAGATGGAGAAAGTGGCCGCGCGGTAAGCCAGAACCCTATACCTATACATTAGTCTTTTACTAATTGTGATTAAATTAGTAAAAATTATTTATTGTACAATGTGAAAGGTACTTGATTAAATTTTTAAAAAAATTTTATTAGATAAATTTATATCTTATAAAGCTATCTTCTTTATAAAACTTAAGGCTTATTAAACTTTTAAGATAAACTGAAAAAAAACTTGCTGAAATACGCAAGACTGATAAAGTATAAATATTTAGAAGGATAACTTATCAAATATTGAACTATTCATATATGAATAAAATACAGCAAGAAAAAAAAGATGCAATAAATCTATTATTACAATTAATATAACTTAATGTAAAACTGTGAGAGTATTATTAAGAAAAGGGAAAATACTATTCACTTTCGCTCAACGAATAAAATACTTTGCATTAAAAATAAAAATAAATAAATAAAATATTTTAAAGAAAACCTAGTATTTAGAAAGAATTCAAAACTAAAACCTATTGGGAATGAGAAAGATTGTTTAAACGAATCGCTTAAAAAATAACCTTGTTCAAATTAAGCTAGTCTGACAGTGAAAAGTTTCTTTTTTTTTTTTTTTTTTTTTAAGAAAAACGAATATTCTCTCAAGTCACAGACTGGAGTTTCTTTTTGCATTTTTAAGTGGAACGGTTAAAACGACCCTTCAAACAAATGTTTAAAATAAAAAGATTTGGGGACAGAGGGGACACCCCCCCCCTGTAACCCCCTCTCCCGATTGCGATAGTTGATATGTACAATATGCTTAGAAAACTTTATAACAATAGCTTTTTTAGACAAGGATTATCACCGCTCCCAGACCAACTGAAAATTTGGAGGGTCACATGAAGATTTGAGGGGGTCACATGTCGAATTTAAGAGCAGAAAAGGAAATTTCTTTTAAATTTTAAAACAAACGTCCGTTTAAAAATTTTTAGACGAAGTGGGAGGAAAGGGGGATACAGCCCCCCCTGTGCCCCCCCTCTTCGACCCTACGCCTATGGTTCGAATGTATTGTACTCTTAGGAAAACCTATTAACAATAGCTTCCTAAGGAAGGCTCATCACTGCTCCAGACCTACTGAAATTTTGGGGGTGCACAGGAAACATTTGAGGGGATCACATATCGAATTTTAGAGCAGAAAAAAAAATTTCTTTAAAATTTCAAACATGTTTATTTTTTAAAAAATTGGCGAAATTGTTCGGGGGGGCACAGGGGGACACGTGACCCCCTGTGCCCCCCCCCCAACCGACGCTACGCCTATAATTCATATGTTAAATGAATCATGTTGGCGTTTTTACCGTTCGCGTTTTTTCCGTTTGGCGTTTTTTCCGTTCGCGTTTTTACCGTTCGCGTTTTTTCCGGTTGGCGTTTTTTCCGTGGGCGTTTTTACCGTTCGCGTTTTTTCCGTTCGCGTTTTTTCCGCACACCGGTTGGAATGAAAGTTTCCCGCCACCGCAAACATCGTCAGCGCACAGTTCGCGTTGGCGTATTTGCTCCTATTTTGTCAAACGATTTTTGGCATTTGAAAGAAAGAGGCTTACTTTATAACACTGTGTTGTGAAATCTGTAAAAAAATATAGTTATCATTAAGTATAAGGTGTCTCAAGTGGATCTATCACTCTAGAGGATTAGAACCGTCATTGACTTCCAGTTGTGTTGCAAAAAGTCAGCTACATAATATCAACGAATTATGAGTACAGCTTTAAGTACTATTGTTGTATCATGTAACACTGAGCAGGTTTGGTACCGAAAATTCAAAATCAGTTATCTAAGGAGTAAGAAGTTAGTTTTTGAGGCAGATATGGCGGAAAACTTTCGTTACAACCTGATACACATCACTGTCCTGTAAACCGATACTTTTTTGAATTTTCAAAATATGCTAGATAGCTTATGTAAGTTGCCTACCCTATAACTGGATACAAAACTGTAAGAGAAAAATGGCTTTTCTTTTTCGTATAGGTACAGTAAAATAATTATAAATTTCAATTAAATGTCCTGTCCAGTAAACGCAACCAGAATTTTAGATATAAGGGATATTATGAATTCGTCAGAAATCTCCGTTAGAGACCTCGTTTATAGTGACACTTAAATATGAGAAATATATTTTAACAATAATATCTATTAATATTTTGCACCGTTCGGTCACTCGCCCACAGAACAGAAGCTCGCTTATAACGTCAATCGATTAAGCATCATAAATAATCTGATCATTCCAATTATTTTATAATTCGTATCATCTACTCTATATGCATTGTTTATTAGTATTTATATACCATCCAACTTTTTTTAAAGAAAGGGGAAAGCTTCTTTTGACAGCTTTTAAAATAATATTTTAATTCATTAATTCAGTGAAAATAATGTATGTTTGAGACATTTTCAATTTTATTTTTTCACCCTTAAGGTGATGGGAGTTATTCTACTTATCCCCATCCGCGGCTGCACCAATATTTCTGTTGCAAATTTTCTGTATTTTTGTTTAATTTTGCATTGGGTTCTGAGTGCTATAAGCAACAAAACAAGTGAAAGCATTTGTGATCGTGAGATTGTTCTGCTGATTTTGATGAATTAAATCAACTCATATTTACTCACACGCTTAAACGCAAAGAGCGAAAAAAAAAAAAAAAAAAAAACCTCGATACATTGCGGAGCGATCCGTTTCCATGGAAACCTCCCGGTATTTCCGCGAAAGTGCACTCTAAGTAGTCCCTTTTCTGAGAACTCCTCTCCTCGCTTCCTCTTTTTTCCGAGAATTTCTCTCCTCGCTCATTGTTATATTCCGCTCCGCTCTTTGTGATCGAAAAACGCTCCTAAAAGAGAAGCTCACTTTTGAAAACTGGCCCAAAAATCGCTCCGACTGATCGAATTTCGCTCGTCTGGTTTAAGCGTGCACGTAAAATTGACGAATTCTAAAAAACGCATAACTTCGACCTTAGTAAAAACCTACTTTATTTTTAAACACCAACACGTCAAAAATTTAACTATTAAATGTGCTGCATTTTAAAGTAAACCTGCATGACTTTTTAAAGGGTGCTAACTAGAGATGAGACGGGCTCAGCCCGAGTCCGAAAGCCCGAGCCCGAGCCCGGGCCCGAACCGGGCTCGGGCTCTGTAATTCCCAATTGCATTCGGGCTCGGGCGGGCTCGGGCTCGTGAAGAATTTCTCATTTATTGAACATACTCCTTGAAACATATTTTAAAAAGTGATTCATGAGGAAAATAAAAGTACTTATAAAAAAAAAAAAATTAGGGGTACGGGCGCCTAGAAGATGCATGAAGCTCTTTGGGTATTTCAGAAAGGCGGCTTATATTGCTTAGTTAGTCGGACATTATTTGATAAACATAGATATAATGAATTAGAAAGGACATTGAGAGTTTGCAACTCTATTTTTCTTTAATTTGCACAAACGGCAAAATTTATTGTATTTTATTCTATCAATGAAGTAATTGAATATTTTTTATCTTTGACTGAAATTTTGGGCTCGGGCGGGCTCGGGCTCCGACTTAAATAATATTGCTCGGGCTCGGGCGGGCTCGGATTTAAAGTTCTCGGGCTCGGGCGGGCTCGGGCTTCAAAAAATGAGCCCGAACTCATCTCTAGTGCTAACGCGCATTCGGAGAAATCTGAACAAAACTCCAAACCGGTAGATTAACAGCTACGCGGTAGGCCCGAACTCTGGATCGTCAGCTATCTACCATGTTCAGGGTTTGATCCACTCTGCCATAGTGGAGCCCCGCATGCTTTTAATCATGCGGCCTTGTTTAATGTTTATTTCTGCTGCGAAAAAAGCAATTTATTGTACGTGTGTCTCTACTGATTGGAAAATTTTATGTTGCATTCTATGTAGCGTAGCGTTCAATTACAAATAAATAAATAAATAAATAGTATAACAACAATGATTGTATGGCCATTATCCAAAAAAACACAAATATAAAACCATTACTGCATAAAATTTTTAATTCCATTGCAAGTATGTATTGGAGTAGAAGATGTTTAATGTACTATTTCAGGCTTTTTCATTTTTACTTTCCGAACATGTACCATCTAAGGAAAGTATTGTAATCATGAAAAAATTCGACTTCGAGATTTTGGTGTTTTTACACGTTTTGAGGGCTTCTGAATCCATTTATGCTATTTTTACGAGATGTATGTATGTATGTGTGTACGTGTGTGTGTGTGTGTGTGTGTGTTTGTGTGTATGTGAGTGAACACGATAGCTCCTGAACGGATCATTCGATTGAGCTCAAATTGGATATATATGTCATAAACCACCGTCGCAAGACCGGTATTGATTTTGGTGTGTATAGGACTTATAGTTACAGGGCTACGACAAAGATTTCTTTTACATTATGGCCTATCGGGGGAAATTCTTGAAAGTGCGCTAGCGTTTAAACGATACATTCGATTGAGCTCAAATTTGGTATACATGTTATAAACCACCATCCTAAGACCGGTATTGATTTTGGTGTGTATAGGACTTATAGTTCTCCTACAGCGCTACGACAAAACTTTCTTTTATATTATGGCATAATGACATATGGGGAGAAATTCTTGAAAGTGCGCAAGCGTTTAAACGGTGCATTCGATTGAGTTTCAATTTGGTATATATGTTTGAATTATTCATCGATTAAAATTTATTTAAATGCTTGGTAATGATCTTAATCGTAAGTGTTCGGAAAGTCGAGTGGAGTCACTCCAGATTTTTAGGATTAGAATTACGAAGTATATTACTTTACTTGAAATCTGGGACTTTAGTTGGTCTAGTGGAAAAGTGATATGGTAAGAAGGAGAGGGGAAGGGGAATGATAGGAAGAACACGTTCAAGCAAGTTACTTTCACTGCCTCAGCACAGAGCAGGTGCCCTCATTAGCAGAGGGGGCACGAATGGGATATTTAGAGAGAAAATAATAGCGAGGAAAAAAGTTAATATATACTGACGGTTAAGGAGAAAGTTAAGTCACTGGGGCGCGGCTGTTCGCCTGGACAAGGCAGATTGTGTTCGTTCAAACGGAAGAACACGAGAGTGTTTTCGAGCTCTAGTGAGGAATGTGAACTGATGTAAGCGTGTTGCGATCCAGTAAAAGCATTTGCAGCATCAAAGGGAGATTCGCTTGTCCAAACGTTTTAGCGTCAGCGCAACGCGCTAGCCCACAGCGGGGGCATTCAAAGACCCATGCCCGGTGCAACGATAGGCACAAAATGGGAATCGGGCGAATGCAGGGAGCATCCCCCTTTCCCTCTTGAAAGAAAAATAGTTAGTCCAGATAAAATATTCTTTTTGATAACGATGCCATATTTCGTGCAGTTATGAACTGATATTCCAGCTTTGTGCCCCACCCCCGCCCTCTGAAAGATAAAAAAAATTAAAAAAAAAAATACTCCCGCCTTGATTTGATTTTGTGTGATTATGGGAACCATAGGCGCACCCACGGAGGGGGCTATGGGGGCTCAAGCCCCCCCTATAGGTGGAAAGTTAGAATTGAAAAGCATTAAAAATTAGAAATTGTCAAATGATTTATTTGTTTTCGTTTTTAAAATTGCCTTCAAATTATTTCTAAAATACCTTTTACCAAAAAAGATGATAGTTCTTAAGTAAAAATTTACAGTTAGTATATGAAACACAATTAAACTCGGCTAAAACATCACTGAAATGAGCAGATAATTATTTGTCTCTATAATGATTTACACTGCTCGTGAGCTTGTGTTCTATGGGCAAGTAGTCTAGTACCGAATATTTTGACGTTATAACTATAATTGAGGTCACTATAACCGATTTCAGCAGTATTTGAAGCCCAGCCCCCCTAAGCTAAAATCCTGGGTGCGCCACTGATGGCAACGATACGCTAGAGCGATCTGACAAGGCCTTCCTTGATTGCTGCGGTTACATGGAAAACTCGACCTCTGTAATCCCGACCGAATTAGAAGTAGCGGCAAATCTTACCGAATTCTAGACTGTGTAGGTGTTAGACCCAGAAATTGTCACAAAAGACGGGGATATAACAAATTCCGTGAAAGCGATTTTATAAAGAGGAAATAAAACGTTGCGTGTTGCTTTAACGTGACGATTTTGCTCTTTCTTAGTTCTAAATCGTAAATTTTCCAACGTCGTAACTTTTTTTTTAAATTATAATTTTATACATAATTAATATTTTAATTAATAATTATCATTCACTAAAAATAACAATAACACATAACATAGGTAAACAATAGCATAAAAATTCTGATAATATTAATATTATAGTCGTGTTTTTGCAACGATAGGTGAGAATAGGTTGACCATTCGTTTAGCAGTAATGTAAGCGCAAATAAAAACGTATTGGGAAGTGTTTCATAATATTTGCGCTTGGTATGATTTATTTTTCTTGTTTTTCTTTAGTCACAGCATTTCATAGACACAAGTACAAACTAACTCGTTCGTTATTATATAAAAGGAAAACAGTAAAACTTCGATACAGGGATACTTAAAGGACGCAATAAAATGATCCTTCTATAAGATGGGTGTATCGTTATATCAAGGGGAAATTATATATTGTATGGAAATTCAGCGGCACCCCAAAATGTTATCGTTATAGTGGGATTTATCGTTGTATCGAGTATCGTTAAAGCGGGGTTTTACTCTATCTTCTTTAACTATTAAAAAAAAACAAAAGAAAAAAAAACAGAAAATTTGTCCATGATAAATCTTTGCAAATGTTCACAATTTCTCCGCATTCCCGTCAGATTATGTTTACAAACCTGCATAAGAAAAGAACAAAATGTTTCTCTCACACAAATAGTTCTAACGATAACTCTTTTTTCTACTTATCAGGTATACCTTGCTCACGCTTTTATCTATTTTTCAAATCTTTTCGCCATGCGTTCATTCCTTTTAATATTCGTGGTTTTTAGCTTTTACCTGTTTCGATTCTTTATCGTGTAAGCCGTATATAGCTTTGCTATTTTACCATCGTCTAGTGCATTATATCCTATTTGGATCATGCGCCAATAAACTTCAACCAACCAACTTCCTATCAGGTAATAAACTGTTTATTTTATCCCTGATAGTAGAGCTGAAGCAAACCGCATGTATTCGGTACTAAGATACGGATAATCACTCAGACTCGAAGTAACGAATTGTTACTTTTCGGTTGATATCGTTACTACTCGATCCGAAGATGTTTCGGATCGAGCAGCTTCGAACTTCGAATACAGACTGCCAGACGAGGCGTTATTTGTTACTGGGGTTACTGGATATCGGATCGCGGTTTCAAGGGGGGAAATGACTTTCGAGTTTGCATTTCGGATCGACCAGGTTCGAACTTCGAACGGGAGAAAATGAATTTCGGTATTTGAGTAATAGTATGTTCCTTTCCGTTACTAGATACCGGAAGTATTATGGATTCTCGCTGTTGGGAGGGAAAAATCAGTTTCGGTATTTGAGGAGTAGTATGTTCTGGTTGCAATTCGTTTGTGCCGCGCCGAATGGAATCGTTTTGATGAGGTTTGGAAGAATCCGTATGTTTCGTTACAGTTATGGAGATGGAATAGTATCTGCTGCTCTATTGATATGGGTCGTACAATGGGGGGATACGATCCGGTGTATAGTATGTTATTATGCGCAGTTGAACTCTTTTTTTGCGGGGGGGGGAGGGGGGTGTTCTTATAATTGTAGAGGAGCAATACATATAAGAGAAGCACGTTAGTAAGGGGTGCTAATTTCGGGCTTTCTAACATTTTAGTACTAAATAGTGGTGCAATCAGAATTCTTTCTTTCAGGGTGGTTCCGAAGCAGGATTGCGAACTTAACTTTTTCTTTTTTTTTTAGCTAGAATCGAAATGAGTAATAAATAACAAATTATTTAAATACACCTTTTAAAAAAATATTTTTATAAAGTAAACGAATTCACACATTTTTATTATTTAAAATATTATTTGCAACTAAAAAAAAATATAAGGCATGGAAACTTACACTTTTTTTAAGTAATTGTTTAAAAAATATATAAAAAATTGGGAGGGACCCGGGATTTCTATGTCACCATAGATAACCATAAATGTGTATAAAAACATCTGTAAAAACAGAGAAAATAAGCTCTAAATACAACTTTGTACAACTTTGCTCAAAATAATTTTTTTTTTTTTTCATATTCTCATTTAATTTTGTAGTGTGATTATTTTATTATTTTTACTATTCTTATAAATTTGTAAAATTATTTTGCTATGCTTACGTCTTTTATTTCATATTCACATTGTAAATATTTCGAAACATTGCCACTGATTTTTGGTAAACTGATTTGTTTTACAATCTTTATGGGTATTTCCAAAAATTTTATGTCAATCTCTTAAATATTTATTTTTATTGTTCCTCTTTTCAGTATAATCTAGCAAATAATACGCTCATAGATGGCTGCACTAGCAGTATCAAACTACTACTGGCAAATTCATAGTAAATTTTATAATTCTAGTGGTTGATGTTATGTATTTCATCTACACATTTAGTTTTATACTTTTTGAAATGTTAAATAAATTTTCTGTTTCTTCTAATGTCTGATTTTAATGTACTTTGTATTGGTACTATTAGAATACATATCTGTAATCCCTTAGATTCCTTGGTATTCGGATGCGTATGATCCTATTCTATTAGTAGTAACGAAAGTAACGAGTAACGAATACTTAGTAACGAATAGTGAACATCTAAGTAACAAATACATACGGATACTCATTTTGTCGTTACTTTTACAGCACTACCTGATAGTGATGCTGTGATTTACATCCAGGAATTGTTAACCCCATCCTTTCAGCGAGCGATAACGCATGATTTTTATCACTACCAAGAAAGATTCTTCTATCATCTAACAATATGAGTAAGAACAAGGGTTATAAATACAGGAGTGTAAATAATAAACTGTGTTGGGAATAGTGTCATGCAGTGGCGCACCCAAGATTTTAGTTTAGGGGGGGCTGGGCTACAAATACTGCTGAACTCGGTTTTAGTGACCTCAATTATAGTTGTAACTCTCTTAGAACGTCAAAATATTCTGTGCCAGTCGACTTGCCCGTAGAACACAACCCCACGAGCAATGTAACTCATTTTATAATCAAATAATTATATGATCTTTTCAGTGATGTTGTAACCAAGTTGAACCGTGTTTCATGCTCTAACTGGAAGTTTTTATTTAAAAACTAACATCTTTTTTGGTAAAAAGTATTTTAGAAACAATTTGAAGACAATTTTTAAAAACAAAACATTTAACTCATTAGTGACAATTTTCAATACTTTTCACTTCTGATTTCGCACCTTTAGGGGGGGCTTCAGCCCCCATAACCCCCTCCGTGGGTGCGCCTATGGTGTCATGCAAAAAAGCAGGGCAGTTTATGTATTCAATCGCCATCCCTCCCCCCCTTGTTGAAGAATTTTCAACACGAAGTCTATGAATTTATAATTTTTAACACAATTATTACGCTTTTAAAAATGAGGATACGTCCATAATTTCCCACATCCCCATTAACCCTTTGAGGCGCAACCCTTTCCCAATGCTGAAGAAAGGGCAGCCGTTGCCATCGCTCGACTTAACTACCAGCAAGATGGCGGACGATCGAAATGTTCATCGCGTGCCACAGCTGGCTGTGCGCGGCACAGCCAGCTGTCGTCAAAGAAAGGGTCTCTAGATCTGTGGCACGCGATGAACGTTTCGATCGTCCGCCATCTTGCTGGTAGTTAAGTCGAGCGATGGCAACGGCTGCCCTTTTTTTCAGCATCGGGCAATCTATCCAGCTGTTCTCGCATTCTTCCATTTTTCAGCAGATGTCGGTGCTGCTAAAAATAATCGTGACAATTTTTTACGGGAAATGACGTGCTCAAAAGTAGAGGATTCTCGTGGAGCTATGTCACCCGCAACTATTTTTATAGAAATCAAATCTATTCTTCGTGACTGGCAACAGTCAAAACGTCAGAGTCTAGTGTTCCCAGAGCGGGAACACTGCGCGTTAAAGGGTTAAAAGAAGTCTGTGTACGGCACTGTCTGGTAACGACACAGCCAAATCTTAAAACTTTACTGCGCATAACATCAACAAATTCCAAGATGATTTGTCTTACCTCTTACGAAATATATGCGTTGTGCTCATTTAGTTTATTAACTAAAAGCAAAATGAATGAGATGGTGTTATTTTCCACAGCAATCATCGTCTTACAACAAGATAACCACATGTACAGGCTGAGAATAACTGAGACGTGACGGCTGATCAGAAGAAAATAGAGATAGAACTGTTGGAACAAGAAAATATTAATATCGATCTTAATAAAATAGAAATCTTAATAAAATCGTAATAATAATTAAATCTTGAAAATGAATAAATAGGCACTGAGTCTTGGAAAAGCTTGTGTTAAAATATAAGAAATTCCACATGAAAGTAAATAAAGAGAGCCCATTTCATGGTCTTAAATAGTCCATTTGATGAATTTTTGATGCGATGTTTAGCAATTCTTTTATAAAGCAGTAGAACTCAAAAGACTATTGAACTGATTTAAAAGCAATGGCGTTAAACTTTCAAAAAATTGAACACTGCTTCTTCGCAAATTGCAATATGCACTTTTTTAACAGCAAACTTGTATATCTTATACGACTTTCAGAAAAAAACCTTAGCAGAGAAATCGCTTTACAAAATGAGCCAGTCGTAATAAGGAGGTATTGCAAAATATCGTGTATGTTCAGTATTTTTTCCCGAAATCTTCCTTAAATTTTATAGGCTGACAATTTTTAAAAGTACATGGTAACACATTTTAAATTTTTTCGAGAAGAAACATTCTAAATTTTTTTCCGGGGGGGGGGGGGGGAGGTTGTGTATCAAATTGTAAGCTAAGTCCCATTTCCGGAGGGGGGGGGGGAGCAACAACCTCATCAACCCCCTTCTGGAAACGCCCCTGTGCATAATCAAAATTAAAAATAATCGTGCATAAATCATTGTCAATATTTTCTGTATTAAGGGAAAGCGTTTCTGAAGTGAATAATCAAACTACAGTTAATACAGACTAGCAATTGAATTATGCGCCCGAAAAAAAAAAAAAAAAAAAGTAAGCAAAATCTTAACTATTGGAGCTGCTTTACTGTACTCTCTATATTTAAAAATGTTAAAAATACGTTCCAATTAAAAATGTAATGGAAGCATGCATTTTTCATAGTTACGCTTCAGTAATTGAAAGAAATTTAGCAAAAAAAAAAATTTGAAATTGTTGCTCAGTTACTGTGCGAGGGTGCCATATGAAAACTTTTTAAAAAGGCTTTCGAGACATTTTAGCACTAGAATAATAATAATAAAAAAATTCAATGTACTGAAAGACATTGTTTTTCCGAATACTGAGAGGGAGGAGGGGAAGCAAGAGGCATAGTTTGTGGCCCATATGAGCACCTATTATACAAATACAGTTCTCTTTTAAATTATCTTTAGGGAGGTTTATTATTATTATTAATACTATAGCATTTTATGCGCGATGCCATCTCGCAACTCATTGATACAACAAAGTTCAGAAATGCAGCACTTAGAAATGATTCAATTTAATGAAAAGTCTCTCGAGCCTCGGTAGCGCAGTAGGCAGCGCGTCAGTCTCATAATCCTCTCGAAAGAGAAATCTGAAGGTCGTGAGTTCGATCCTCACCCGGGGCAGGAATCTTTTCTCTCCTGCGCTTCAAGGAAGGCTGTGAAAAGAGTTCCAAATTAAAAAAGCATCAATTTTTAAATGAATTCCTTTTTTTTTTCTTTTAGAAGATATAAAAATTTTTTTTTCTTCTTCTTCTATTTAAATTAACACTCTCGTCACCCTGAACCTCATATGAGGCTCCTACTTCAAATAGCAATATTTAGAGAGAAAACAATTGAATTTAGTATTTTTTCTTTCAGTGATATTGATATTATTAATTCACGTAGAAAGTATATGAGGCTCTTAACTAGATGCATAAATCGTGCCTAGATTGCAGTACAATCAGTACTAGTCAATTTAGATCATTTTTATAGTTTTCGCTTCATTGTTTCAGGAGAAAAATTAAGAAAATATTTACGCTGCTTTTTTACCGTTTTTTTTTTCTTTTTAAGGTAAGTATAGTTTTTTTCTTATTCCTCAACCTTTACCTAATATGTGCATCCTTTTAAATTAATTTTAGCACAACAAAATACTTCGAAAATGCAGAAATTAATATTAGAAAAATCTAATATTAATCGAAATTAGAAAAAAATATTTTTGTATGATTTATAATAGTATTTCAGATGCATTAAATGCTAGAAAGATTTTTTTTTTTCTCTGATTTTTCCTTATTCGGTGACGAGAAGGTTAATTGTTAATGAATACTTAAAAAGAGAATGAGTTTTTATCAAACGACAGTTTTTCAGTTTTATTTTCTGAAATAGAAGATTGAAAGGTCAAAGCTCATTCCTCATCTAATAAAAGCTGCTTGTGTTTTGTAAATTTTACTGTCTAATGCATACATAATATGAGTGTCTTTAAAGTGATAACAGTTATTAGGTGACATAAGTATACATGAAAAAAAAGACTTTTTTTCTCTGATTTTTTTTGCACATATTTTTAGGCATTTTTTAAGAACACATATTAATACATAAAATACACAATCGAAAATAATAATAATAATAATAATTGACAGTATCAATACCTTCTCTATTCAGAATAAAAATTTCTGAAGTAATAATCAAATTACTAATAAAACTGTATAATAAATGAAACATGCGCCTAATTTAAATAAAAAATAGGCGTATTTTTTTATGCAATTTTAAACTATCTAACCGACCCATTGCCGACAGCGTAAGACTCTGAACAATGATGAAGACTGGGGTTTCTGGAATACCGAGCAGCTGTCGATTTGACTTTCTGGAATTTGGGTGGTTTTCTCCAAATGTAGCGTGAATATGCGTTACAACCTCTTAAAAAGACCTTCGCCAATAGCATCCACCCCAGACCCCACCCTACCCCTCGTGGAGGCTTGCCTTAAACACAGTACGCAACTCACACTGGCCTATCGCGTGAATGTAAGTTATATTATGATTCAATTATTTTGTAATGTCGGTTCATGCAAAAATTTGAAATTGTCTGCGCTTAGGACTTGATTCAACATACAGTCCTGTGACATGAGCCTCGGTAGCGCAGTAGGCAGCGCGTCAGTCTCATAATCTTCTCGAACGAGAAATCTGAAGGTCGTGAGTTCGATCCTCACCCGGGGCAGGCATCTTTTTCTATCCTGCGCTCCAAGGAGAGCTTTGAAAAGAGTTCAAGTTAAAAATGAATTCGTTTTTTTCTTATAGGAGATATAAAATATTGTTTTTTTCTTCTTCTTCTTCTTCTTCATTTTAAATTAACTGTTAATGAATGCTTAAATAGAGTTTTTATGAAACGACGGTTTTTCAGTTTTATTTTCTGAAATTGAAGATTGAAAGGTCAAAGCTCATTTCTCATCTAATAAAAGCTGCTTGTGTTTTGTAAATTTTACTGTCTAATGCATACATAATATGAGTGTCTTTAAAGTGATAACAGTTATTAAGTGACATAAGTATACATTAAGAAAAAAAAGACTTTTTTTTTACACATTTTTTAAAAACACATATTAACACATAAAATACATAATCGAAAATAATAGTAATAAAATAATTAGACATTATCAATACTTTCTCTAATCAGAATAAAAATTTAAGTAAAAATCAAATTACTAATAAAACTGTATAGTAATTGAAATATGTTCCTAATTTAAATAAAAAATAGACGTAATTTTTATCTGCAATTTTAAACTATCTAAACCCAATGTCAAGTGCTTAAGGCTCTGAACTATGATAGATGGCTTAAGTGTGAAGGCCGAGGTTTCTGAAATACCGAGCGGCTGTCGATCTGTCTGGAATTTTGGGAGGTTTTCTCCAAATATAGCGTGAATATGCGTTGCAACCTCTTAAAAAGACCTTCACCAAAAGCATCCACGCCAGGCCCGTACCCCTCGTGGAGGTTTGCCTCAAACACAGTACGTAACCCACACTGGCCTATCGCGCGGATGTAGGTTATATTATAATTTAATTATTTTTTAATGCCGGTTTATACAATACAGTAAAATTAGGCAAAAGAACAATGCATGCAAGGTGAAAGTCGGCTCGTCGTCCATTACCGTAAATTGATCTATTTAATGGAATTGATTTTGTTTCAAACTACTTGACGATCACGTCAAGAATATAAAACTGTTACTCACACAGAAGACAATTTTTAATGTAATTTCAAGTTATTAAAACAGGAAAGAAAATATTGAAAGGTAATCACAAAAACCGGTAACATTTTTTTTTTTTTTTTTTTTTTTAAATTTGCAGAAGCGATTAATTGAATACTTCATTGAAAAATAGTTCACGTGCTTTTTTTCCCTTAAAATTTTTAGTAGAGCTCGTTGTATTTTCTGCAAAATTTTTAGTCTAGTTTTAAATTTAAAGTCAATGTGTTACAGGTAGTATAAAATATTGTAAGCTTAGAGCCTGCACTGGGCTCTATAAAAATTGGTTTGTGTAGGTACCAAGCTTGCAATATTTTATATGGAAAAAGCTTAACCATCACCATGGCAGAGCGGATAAGAGCCTTTGTATAGTCGACGGTGGAAGTGAGAAGGCCCGACGTTCTGGCCTATTGCGCGGCTGTCGATGTAAGGGTTTGCAGTTTCGAACGGTTTTTTCCAGGTGTAACATAGCGTTAGTACAGTACACCTTAAAATTTCACTGCCCAAGGCATCTCCCCCTGTAGTCAGATAGTCTTCGTGCAGCTTTGTCTTAACTACATACCAATCATTTAACCGTTTGACTACTATCCATCAAAATCCTCATAAACCCCCCAATAAAAGTATTCGAGCAAGAGAGAAATTTTAGATTTGCGAAAAATAATTGAGTTTTTGATAAACGCACAACTTAATAGAAATATGGAATGTCATATTTATGCAAAGCCTAACTCATATTCTATGATAAATAATTTTTAATATACGAAACCAACGTAGAACCAAGAGAGAGATACAAAACCAAGAGGTGAAAAAGGCTAAACTTTAAAAAAAATGGCTTTATTATTATTGTTTTGTTAACAAAATTTTAAATATCGGGGTGGGGACCGGACCCCTGCCCCCCCCCCCGGGTACGGCCTTGAATTAAGCCCAAATATTGCCTTAAAAATGACCAATTGAATACGCGTAAGAACAACTTAAAAAGTTCTACGAGGAAGGCGCTCCTCACCAACTCTTGTAACACATTTAGATAGCTTTTATATTTATTACTGTATCATTCAATCACGGGCTTAGTAACTCCATGCATTCAATTTATAATGCTATTTCGCAACATACATGCAAAATTTGAAATTGCCTGCGCTGAGGACTTGATTCAATATAACGCCCCACAAGATGAGCCTCGGTAGCGCAGTAGGCAGCGCGTCAGTCTCATAATCCTCTCGAACGAGAAATCTGAAGGTCGTGAGTTCGATCCTCACCCGGGGCAGGTATCTTTTTCTCTCCGGCGGCGCTTCATGTAAAATGCCAATCGTATGAAAACGACATTAATGATTTTATATTTCTACTTTTGGACATGTAAAAGTTTTTTCCCCTCTTTTGTAAATTTACTTCTAATTTAAAACGTAAATGGAGTACAGATTTTTCTGAAGCTAAAGTTCGTCAGTCGAATTTCCTGAATGGCTGATTGAAATGTCAAGCCTTATTTTTCATCTATAATAAAAACTACATATGTTAATTTTATTGGGCAATACAACAGCCACCGGGTAGTAAAATTCAGTCGATGTATAATTATTAAATAATATAATAAGAGAACTTTGAAAATCATAAACGTTATCGAATGACATATATGTTCATTCATTTGTTTGTTTGGCGTTACAGCAAGCCTGCACGAGGGGGACCTGTCTAGGAGGGTGCCTTGAGCGGAGAACTTTTTGAGGGATTCTAACGTGTATTCACGTTACATGTGCACATTTTTAAAAAGAATCCCAGTGTACTGCGTGTAAGGCTAACCTGCACTTATTATAAAATTACAAATTCTCGTTAACACTAGAAAAGCCGCAGGAGAGGATCAAAATGAGGTATTTCTATAATTATTTATTTTACTAATTAAAACAGAAATGTGAAAATTTGTCACAACACGCTTGGAAGAATTTTAGGAAAAGTAGAAAAATGAGCTGCGGTGTTTTTAAAATGCATATTGAAATAAATAAAGCATGAGGTATTGAATTATAATATATTAAATAAATAAACCATGAAAAGGGTCAAAATGACCGCAAAGGCGCTTCTAGTGTTAACCCTTTGAGGCGCAACCCTGTTCCAATGCTGAAAAAAGGGCGGCCGTTGCCATCGCTCGACATAACTACCAGCAAGTTGGCGGACGATCGAAACGTTCATTGCGTCCCACAGATCTAGAGACCCTTTTTTTCTGTCGCACAGATCTAGAGACCTTTTTTTTTGACGACAGCTGGCTGTGCCGGCACAGCCAGCTGCGTCTAAAAAAGGGTCTCTAGATCTGTGGCGCGCGATGAACGTTTCGATCGTCCGCCATCTTGCTGGTAGTTAAGTCGAGCGATGGCAACGGCCGCCCTTTTTCCATCATTGGGCAATCTATCCAGCTGTTCTCGTATTCTTCCATTTTTCAGCAGATGTCGGTGCTGTTAAAAATAATCGTGACCATTTTTTTACGGGAAATGACGTGCTAAAAAGTAAAGGATTCTCCTGGAGCTGTGTCACCCGCAACTATTTTTATAGAAATCAGATCTATTCTTCGTGACTGGCAACAGTCAAAACGTCAGAGTTTGGTGTCCTCACAGCGAGGACACCGAGCATTAAAGGGTTAAAGGATAAGCGAATGACCGTGTTTTATACTATTATGTGATAAACATTATAAGTGGATGTTAAATATAATTATTCTGAAACGGAATATTTGATTATTATATAGGGCTGCACTGAAACTTAAATCCTAATTTATAAATGAGCTGGGATGGTTGGGATTGGGCGTTTAATTTTTTAACGGGCCAGGTAGAGCCGGGACTGTCCTTGATTTCTCAGTTAGCTAACAGGCCGGATATTCCAATAATTTCTCATTTTAGCCCGTTTTGTGCTATGGTAAGCCTAAACGAGAGGCACCCGTTAGGACCCCTCAGAAAAGTCCTCAGTCCAACTTGTTTGTTTTGTATTTTGGCAAATCTAAACGAGGGGCATCTGTCTAGGGGAGGAGTGCATTTAGCGGAGGACTTTTTAAGGCGTTCTAACGTGTACTAACATTACATATTGAGAAAATCACCGAAAACACCAGACCGTTAGATCAGTTGCGCGACAAGCCGGAACCCGGGACCTTCACACTTCGGACTGTGAAGGTCCCGGGGCTTACCATGTTTAGTGTCTTTTCTACTCGGCCATGGTGTGGCCCCCTGTAGGTAGACCTCTCCTGCAAGCTTGCCATAGCACAAAACAAACAAAGATAAGAAATTATTGGACCGTTGGGCCCGTCAGCTAAATGTTTATTTTGTTTGTTTGGTGGATTACGGCCGATTAGCTACGCGTGGGCTCTAGGCCGAAGGGTGGGTGCCCTCCGTGGAGGTCTTTCTAAGGGATCCTGACCCGTATTTATGCTAGTTTCGAAGAAAACCACGGAAAACTCCGAACGGTTAGGTCGACGGACGGGCGATGCGACCCGAACTCGAGACCTTCACACTTCGCTCGTCTACCATTTCCAGTGATATAAGTCAGCTAAATGAGAAATCAAGAAATGTCCGGTTTGGCGCAGCCCATTAAAAAAAAAAAAAAAAAAAATCAAGGCCTAATCCAACTCGGACCGGCTTGTTTATAAATCAGAATTTAAGTTTCAGCCCTAATTAATGATCGACTATTTCGTTTCAGAATAATTATACTTTAATATAAACTGATGATGTTTATCACATAGTAGTACATAACACAGTGATTCCTTTATACTATAGCGAGAATTTCTAATTCTATAACTAGAATCCTCGAGCCTGGCATCCTTTTATTAATGAACATGTATACTTAATGATTTTAAAAGTACTGTTTTTGAATTAATAATTATAAGTCAACGGATCTTTTCTGCCCGGTTGCTGTTGTGTTGGACAGTAAAATTAAAATAAGCAGCTTTTGTTAGATGTAAAATAAGGTTTGACGTTTTAATTTTTCCTTCAGGAAAAAACTCTGAAGAGCTTTCATAAAAATTTGTCTACTTACGTTTTCATTAGAAATAAATTTGTAGGAGAAGAATTTTTTTTTTTTTTAATTTCTTAAAATAGAAATACAAAGTCACTAAGAAAATCGTTTTCATATGATCCAGTGTTTACATGAAGAGCGGGAAAGAAAAAAATACCTGCCCGATTTCTCGTTCGAGAGGATTATGAGACTGACGCGCTGCCTACTGCGCTACCGAGGCTCATACTGATTGACAATATGTTGAATCAAGTCTCTCAAGAGCAGCAATAAATAGAAAATCTGTGGAGTTATAAAGGAGTACACGGTCACCCATTTGATTGTTTGTAGGGAGGGGGTGTAAAGTCAGGGATCTTATCCTGGAAAGTTACTATATTTTAGTGTTGAACATAGCTGCGTTATACTAGTACTTAAATTATTACCGTAAGATATATTTTTCGGGACAGCCTCCCTGCCCATAGGTACGGGTGCCCATGAAAGAATACAATAAACAAACATAGTCGCGACATGGACAAGGTGCATAATAACCAGAGCTTGATTATAACCCTTTTGACAGGAGTTTGATGGATTATAGCGATTTCAGAGGGTAGATGACAGTGATGGCCGTCATGTTGAGCATGTTTTGTTGTAATAATACTTGTAAACTTATCATAAAGTATGCTAAATGTGTCTAATTCATTAAAAAACGCCCCCTGGTGGCGAACACTTGAACTGATATTTTTTATTCGCTTAAATAAATTCTCCTACCTTCATGATGTCCTACTCAAAATTTCATAATTTTAGTCTGTTTTTTGCTATGCTAAACCTAAACGAGAGGCACTCGTTAGAACCCCTTAGAAAAGTACTCAGCCCAAGGTACTTGTTTGCTTTGTATTGTGGCAAGCCAAACGAGGGGCATCTGTCTAGGGAAGGAGTGCGTTTAGTGGAGGATTTTTTAAGGGGTTCTAACGAGTACTAACTTTACTTCTGGAGAAAACCACCGAAGGCACCAGAATGTTAGATCAACAGTCGTGCGACAAGCCCGAAACCGGGACCTTTACGCTTCGGACATCTACCATGTTGAATGTCTTATCCACTCGGGCATGGTGTGGCCTCCGTAAGTAGACCTCTCCTTTAATCTTGCCAAAACACAAAACAAACAATCTAAAATGAGAAAATATTGGACCGTCCGGCCAGTTAGCTAAATGAGAAATCAAGGAAAGTCCGGTTCAAAAACATTGTGAAATGCATGGTATTAAAATTTCTAAGTGCAAAATAAGCAACATTATTAATCGGCAAGGTAAAAACTGTCAATCATTATTTCTATATGGAAAGAAGACTCCAAACGAATATCCGAAAAAGGTACGTACTGTTTCAAATTTTTCTAAAGTGAAATCGCTGGTAGAGAAAATCCGCCAACACAGATATCAATTGCAAAGTCTTTAGATACTGTCTGTAGCAACAATAAATAAAATATTAAACCAAGATTTACAACTTAAAAAGCTAAAAAAAAAAGTAATGTTCACCAGCTTTTGCCGAAACATGTGGTTTCGAAACGTCATACTTCGAAAACTACCATTGAATTCCTTGAAAAAATAAAGACTGATACAGGTATTGCATATATACATTTTCAACATATTCCTGCGAAGTCCCCTGACGACGTTTCGCCCATGGACTATTGTGCCTTTGGTCTGTTAAAAAGAGCTCTTTCTAAACGGAAACCCACCACGATAGATGGTCTCTGGAAAGTAATGGAAGAGGAATGGAAAGCAATACCCCTGGAAATTTTACGAAAAGCTCTACTATCATGGAAATCACGATGCAGACTTATAGTCCAGAAAAAAGGCTATCAGATCGAACATTAAAAAAAAAAGTCTTTACATTTTAAACATTAATTTAACGGCCCCGAAATCGTTCTAAAAATGTGTAAACACCCTCTGTATTTAATGATTTTAAAAGTACTGTTTTTGAATTACTCAATCATTATAAATCAACGGATCATTTCTACCCGGTTGCTGATGTGTTGGACAATAAAATTAAAATAAGTATATTTTATTACATGAAAAATAAGGTTTGACGTTTTATTTTTTTCCACCAGGAAATATGAATGAAGAACTTTAAGAAAAAATTGTCTATTTACGTTTTCATTAGAAATAAATTTATAGAAGAAGAATTTTTTAAAGAAGAGTTTTTTAGAAATTTTTTAAAAACATTTCCTAAAATAGAAATACAAAGTCACAATCGTCTTCATGCGATCCAGTGTTTACACGAAGCGCAGGAGAGAAAAAGATACCTGCCCCGGGTGAGGATCGAACTCACGACCTTCAGATTTCTCGTTCGAGAGGATTATGAGACTGACGCGCTGCCTACTGCGCTACCGAGGCTTACCATTTGGAACATTATGTTGAATCAAGTCCTAAGCGCAGGCAATTTCAAATTTTGCATGTATGTTGCGAAATATAAATTGAATGATACAGTAATAAATAGAAAATAGATCTAAATGCAAGTTATAAAAGAGTACATGGGCACTCATTTGATTGTTTGTAAAGGGCGGGGGTTCAAGCCAGGAATCCTGCCCTAGAAAGGTACTCAGAACCCGATTATGACAAAACAGGGCCTGGGGCCAAGGACATATTTAGGGAGGGGAGGTCCAGGGGGTCCGGTCCTCCCCGAAATTTTCATTTTTGTTACTAAAATGATAATGATATAGTATTTTGTGAAAAATTCAGCCTTTTTTACCGTTTGGACCCCCCCCCCCCAAATTGTTTTTCTGGATACGTGCTGCCTGGGGCAGAAGTTTGAATGGGGGGCCCCCTACATGTTGTTACTGTGTCTGAAAACCATTTTATGTATTTTTTCTGTGTTCACATATAAATCTTCATTGAGTCATGATTAAATGTATCCAACATGAAATATACTAATATTAGATAAAATGAGAATGTTTATGAATATTATAAACATATGAAACATCAATATTATGAAATAAACTTTATTGAAAATGAAGACTTAAAAAATACAACTAAAAGCCCGACCTTTTTCATAATATTAATAATCATAATCGGCAAATTTCTATTTATGGGTGTCCCATTCTCGCTGGGCAGCCGCTTAAAAAACCTCAGTGGGTCCGGCAACTTAGCGCGTAATCACTTAAAATATAGCAGCCATCCTAGTTACCACTTCTTTTTGCAGAAATCATTAATATGTTATATTTTTTCTGTGGAGAGGTAGAATTAAGGGAAAAAAAGTAATAAGATTTTAACTATTTGTAACTTGTAAATTCATAACTGAAAAAAATTAGTCATTTTCTACATTAAAAAAAAAAAAAAATCTTAAACTAAATTCACATACTGTAATAATTTAGTGGCCCCTCAAAATCGGGGGCCTGGGGTATATGCCCCTTTTGACCCTGCGTTAATCGGGGCCTGTTGGGGGTACTTTCCCTTTTTCCTGAGCTTGAAGGATGCATTCAACAGCGCTCTGGACTCGAAAAACTTTTTTAAGCATCTTTTTACAAGTTGCACTATATGGACGATTACAAACAGTGAACCTGTAGCAGTTCCGAAACACTCAGAAAAAATTGCAACAAATTTCTCAATATTTCCAAAAGAAGGCAACACTTTGGTCCCTTTTTGGCACAAGTTGGGATAAAACGTTGGGTGTTATTAATTCTTACGAGTGTTTAACATCATGGTTTATTTTTAAAAATGTTTGACAGTTCTGTGACGGCTAACGGCGCAGCTCGAAAATAGTGAAAATGGTTGAGTTTCAAAGTTTTAAAATTGTTATTCGAAACAGTATTGGGATTTGTGAACACATTCGGAAACAAATTAATGAAGTCAGGGAAACAAATTTTTAAGATATCTTTTCGGAAGCTGCATACATACGCAATGGAAAAGCAATTGAAGCTATTTCAATTACGAAATTTTAAGGGAAAAAAAAAAATGAAATATTTTGCTAAATTTTGCTAATTCCAGAAAAATTTGAATGGCAATTCTATGTACAAGAATTTTTTTCAGAAAGTTTCATTCCTCACATACTTAAATCGTTTATTACAGTGCATCAAGGGCTACAAAGCAGTTTCTGATGTTTTATCGAAAGACCATCTCAATGAAGGTTAGTGGTGGCGGGGGTAACTTTATTGATTTCTGTCCCCCATTCATCAGCAGGTGGTGACGCCTATGGTGTTAACCTTCTGGAATTTACCTCTGAAAAAGCGTCATGTTCCAGCAAGTAGCCCTGCCCGCCCTGTCCTGAGTGGCAGGTGCCCCTCCTCTCTAAGGTGGGGTAACAAGGGGCATGTCAGAAAGGAGACGTAACGCTCTGTTTGTTGCAGTAAACATTCTGAAAGATACACACGGAAGGGCTGGGGGGGGGTACAACCTGCATTAAAAACTTTTTAGAAATCGATTAATGCTGTACTTTCAGTGTAAGTATATTTAAATATACATGAAATAGCATGAAGATTATTCTTTTCAAAATAAAGTCATGATATGAATAATTTAAATCGTAAACAAACTGATATTAAAGATTCATAATAGTAGCCGTAATATCCTTACCACGCATTTATACAGTTTGTTAACTTGCGATAATTATGAAACGTCCATAGAAAATCTTAACAATGAAACATTTCAGTAGCCCTACAGCTAATTTCGTGGAACGTTATCATTCTATTTTCCTCAAATTTCAAAATATACAGTATCTAAAAAGTGTTCCGTTTTTTGAATTCTCTAAGGTAGACAAATGTCGACACATGGATTATGATTATTGCCAATTTTTATGGACGGTTTCACGGGGCTTTCGCGATTAAGTACGGGCATGGCTAAAAATAGCGTTTTATAATCAAAACAATTAGTATTACCATCATCTGCAATTAAATTAAATAAACTTTTTAATTCCTTTCACAAACAATTTTTTTTTTACCTTTGACAGTGAAAAAATAACGAAAACAATCAATAAGTAAGTATTAGTAATATACCTTTATAAGAGAATAACTTAATCTAAAATCTTATCTAGGATTATTATTATTATTATTTATTTGGAAAAAAAAAAAAAAAACTCAGGATATATATTAAACAATTTCTGCCGAAATCATAATATTACTGATATATATCTAATATATTTATATAAATAATAAGTAAATCACAGACTATTACTTCAAAAATGACGTACCCCGTTGTAAAAAAAAGTATACCAGCAGAATCAGAGGGCCAAACAGTATGAAAATCGAAATACATTGAACCATATTAAACAAGAATGAATGGAATGGAAATTATAACCTCTGGGACTCTCGTCAAGGGCCATACCCAGAAGATTATAATTAAAGACAAAAAAATATTAGTATTTCGGTTGTGTGGCATATGCAGTCGAACCTCGATTTAACGAATTGATTGGGACCCAAAAATCCGTTCGTTAAATCGAATATCAATTTTTGTAAAGAGTGCGGTATAAAAATATCAATGCAAAATACCTTTAGATATAGATATGAAAAAAAGAATGATTATTGTTTACCACGAGCTTCAAAATTATAAGTTTTACGTTAGGCGATCAACTTTAAAATTATCTAAAATACCTTAATGTTACTTGCTCTTAAAATTTAATACATGCACTTTGGAAAGAAATCCTTGATAGTGCTTTGTTTTGACTTTCCAAGTTCTTTGTCGATATTTTCTAACTTCGTAAGAACAATATCATCAATTTCGTGAGAGTAAAGAAATTTTTTAAAGCGTTCAAGCTGCAAACTGCTTCTTGGGATGTCACCTTTTTAAATTCAATTTCCGTTTCTTCGTCATCTCTTCATTGCTTTCAGAATCTTCATTCTCTTTCTGTTCACTATCGCAGGTACTTAGCTGTACATCGCAAGACACATATCCTGTAAAATTTCCATTACTAGGAAAATCTTCCGATGCAGGCATTTGATCATCTTTATCCACGGCGTAATTGTAAATGGCTGTTTCTGTATCGCTGACTTCATAGACAGTTGCTTTGTTTGGAGAAATGAGAAAAAATTATTGTATTGCACACTTGGATTAGGGTGTGAAGGATTCAAAATTTTGCTTGCGAAAAATTCAAAATTTTAATTTTATTTGCGAATTTTATTTCAGCGATTGTTGTTCGTTAAATCAAAGTTAAAAATTCGTTAAATCAGAGCATTTTAGCACCCTTTTTGTCTGGACAATAAAAATATTCGTTAAATTAAAGTACGTTAAATCGAGGTTCGACTGTATATATAATTTAAATAGCTAAACTTACGTAGTACGGAATCCCAAGTAATTCATCGAGCAAGGGATAGCACATGATAACAATTAAGAAACTAGAACCAAGAAATAAAAATTGGAATATATGAATATATACATATATATGTATAAAAAGGTAATTTGGGTTTTACTAGTTTGGGTATTGTTCAAGCGGGTACTTTTACTTTAAGTTTTGCTTTCCTGTCATACTTGCCACGCGCGCTCTGGAGCTATGTTTTATTTATTTTGTTATTTCCGTCGGGCCGTCGATTCTGAGTACTTTAGAGTGTACACGTGTCCCCACGCCCTTGTAGCCCCGGATGCGGGTCATGTTGGTAAATGTGTGTGGTTCGATCAGAGATAAGAGAGAGGCGGAGTTATGTCTTCGCAAACCACGTGGTGTGGTAAGCGTAAATACTCCCGCACATCGAAAATCGAGGGACTTCTGCCACTGGAACTGCTTAATGAGTCCACGCTGATTTTTGTACCCGTCTTCCCTCTCCCCTTCTCACCCTATATTGTAACTTAAAGATGATGTTTTTTAAACCGTTTTACCTGCCTTAACTGTGGAACTTTACTGAAATATCTGACGTCTCATATATATATATATATATCCTTGAAGTATGCAATCACTTCTGCTGTGGTTATATTTATTTAGAAAAGAAAGTTGATGTTTAAAATCTTTTCGGACTATTATCTACACGACGATCTAGGCCAAAGGGAAGGTGCGTGCCCTCCGTGGGGCTTCTTTCTAAGTTGTGCTAAACCTTATTTATTCGAATTTTCGGAGCAAACCACGGAAAACTTCGAACAGTTAGGTCGACGGACGCGACATGTGATTGAATTAAGCACCTTCCGTCTCCCAGTTCAAAGCGCTTTGTTCATCTTCTGAGATCATCTTAACAATAAAATATATAATAAATACAAAATGCTTTTTTATTGTTCTAGTGTAATTTTATTTCAAACCTATTAATTTTATTCTACTACACGCATTCTTTATCACCAACATTTTAAAGTTTTTTTTTTTTTTTCCCTTAGAGCCGTAACTTCAGAATTTTTTTCATCTACCCTCTCAAGAAGTGGGTGGCAGACTTCAAATAATTCACTCCCTCTTTTCAATTTCTCCTCTCTGTCAATTCGATGCTCATTTTTTCTTTCTTTCTCTCTATTTAAAGCCCCCAACAGTCGAATTCAACCTTTCGGTTATACGCTGCCTTGGTCTGTCATAATACATGTTCGTCAGATTTATTTGTTTACGTTCTAGTCGATTGCGTTCTTTTAAAAAAAAATCTCTTAGACATCTGCCCGAGTAAATATTATCCAGAAAAGGGTTATGACAAGATAGCAAATAAATCTTAACCGAAGAATCCATAATCCTTCCAGGGCCTCCACCTGTATTGAAGGGGTTGGAAGGAATCGGCATCAGAAATACATATGTGTGTGTGTTTGTTGGGGGGCCCGTTTGAAAACTTGATTTGTAGGTTCGGGTTTAAAGTATATTGTGCGGGGGATTATTTTGTTTACCCTGAACCGTCTTCGTTTTATGCACGCATAATGGATGTTCCAGACTACGGTATGTGTACCTACAATGTTTGGGAGATGTGTAAGCACCCAAAATATTGAAATGAAATGCTAGCCATCTGCGAACACCGAGTAGACAGAATTTTTTTTTTTTACACGTGTAGTAAAACAATGAACGTAAAAACCTAGATGGCGAGAAATTATTAATTTTGACTGCACTTTCTTATATTCATAATTTTCTTAAATTCGCGAGGATCCGTTGGTTGGCATCAATATTATTCATACTGCAAAATTCCACTTATATTTTTAAAATATATTTTACCAAAGAGAGCTTCTTTGGGTACAGCCAGAGACTTTAAAACAAAATAAACATATAAATAAAATAAACTGTTTGGTTGAAGAAATACAAACCTGCAATTTTTGTCTCAGATTTAAAAATACACTTTAAATTTCGTTTTCGTATCAGTAATAGCTTGTTTGTAATTTTTAGTACAGTTTTCTTTTCTTTCTTTTTTGCATAGAAAAGTCTATGGATTTTCTGAAGGCATTTTTGAAGAAGTAATACAGTTTATAAGAAAAAAAAATCAGACTGGCTCCTCCTAACAGTAAGGTACTCTAATAATCAGTAAACCTATGAACTTTTCAAAAATAATTCTGTGATATATTTTGCAGTTTGGATAATGCAGTCATTTTGCACTGCCTGTGTTTAATTTTTTTTTTTTTTCTCTCTCTCTCTCGCAAAGATGCAAGTTGCTTAAGATATATAAATTTATTGTTTATAAAGAAAACTGTATGCAGTTGTCGTTCATGTGTCTATTAAGTAGTTGGGAATTCGTCCTGGATGCTCTATAACTATTTAAACAATGTTCAGATAATTGTGTCAACTGCGGTTGGAAAACCTGAAAGTTTTAAAATCTTCATACACACAGTCTGTCGATCTTAACCTGGGCCTAAAAATAGTATCCATATCAGCCTAAATAAAATATTTTTGTTCTTTAGAAACCGTTAATATACTGATATCATTTACTAATAGCCTGTATTATTATTATTATTATTTTTTTTTTTAGAAAGGGGGGAGAGAATAAAATGCTTTTACAATAAATTCCAAATATTCATTTCTTTATTTATCCTTTTTTTTAGGGGGGCGGGGAGTTTTAAATGGTTATATTTCACATTTTTAGGACGAAAAAAATATAAATGGAAGAAAAGTGGAATGAAAAATGTATTTGGGACTTAAAGGGTTAAGCTGCAGTATTAATGTTACCACTAGTTTTATTTAATAATGAAACATTTTTGAACTTCCTAGTATATGGCATGATTCAATAGGTTTCGCTTAGTTTATGCAATAACAGTTTGACTATTTAGTTATGTTAAAACAAAAAGAAAAAGCTGCACATTATAGGAAGAAAACAGAAAAGAAAAAATACTAATAAAAAGAAGGGAATAAAGGAAACATATCTCTTTGTCACATGGATCTTGAACAGTTTTGAACGTAAACAATTTTATTGAGATTCGACCACAGTGTAGAATCAGTTCTATTTATAATCGTTTGCATTATTATCATCATTATATTCAATCATTTTCAGTATTAAAAGTAGTTAATTACAATTACTGATTACAAATTATAACTAAACAGTGGTTAAAACAGTAATGACTTTCATTGCATCAACGAAATCGTAAAATTGCAACAGCAGATCTCCTTAAGATGGATTTCTTTTTACTCTATATCATGGACACTGAACAAGACACTAGAAATCAGACAAATCCAACTCTTCCTATCTTAAATTTGTTATTTTCGTGTGGTTTTTTTTTTTTTTTTCTTCTTAAAGCCGAACTAAACATAGCCCTTTTCCCCTCTTCTTTCTTTCTATAAATTAGGTATGGGCAACCTTTGAAAAGTCGCGGGCCGTATACTTGGGATTTTGAATGGTTTGTATGGTTTTCATACAGGGTTTTGATATGTTCCGCGGGCCGGATCAAAGGCCGTGGCGGGCCATATCCGGCCCGCGGCCCGGCGTTCGCGCATATGTACTATAAATAATAATAATGATGATGATGATGATGATGCTAAATTGTTATCAGAAAATACACGATTACTAAAGTACAAAAATGTGTTTCATTTTATACTAGTTCAAATATTTTTCTGCTATTGAGTAAGCAAATATTAGGGAGACCAGAATGTAACATCGTTTAAACACATGTTAATATTTCTCCTACCGTTCGGAGTTTTCCGTGGCTTCCTCCGGAACTTAGAGTAAATACGGGTTAGGACCCCTTAGAAAACCTCCCACGGAGGGCACCCACCCGCCTTGTGTTGTCCTTCTGATGAGGATTCATAAGCGGACTTCGAGCCAAAAACACAAATCCGATATACATGTTTCAAAACAACAACAACAACAACAAAAAAGACGCTACTTTCCGATACATCTAATAACTTCAGAAAATAATATACAGCTGTAAAATGCTTATGAGAGAAATGAAACTAGAAGAATATGTAACATTACTCTCGCTCAATATTTAGTGTCAGTCCATAATGCATATAGGGTGAAGAAGCATTATTAGTGTTTCCGAGTGTTTAACATCATTGGTTTGTTTTTAAAACCGTTCAAAAGTCCTACGACGACACTCGCAATTTTCAGGTAGAACACCCTTAAGGTATATATTATGGACATTACTTAAATTTACAAAGGTAAGTCTTAATTGCAGAAAAGCACAGCAATAAAGTTAAAAATGGTCAGCTTCTGATGAGGAAGGAACGAGGTATACATTTGATCTCGTGTGACCAAATCAAAACTCTGTCTCACAATCATGATTATAGAGAGAGTATTAATAAGAGACTGTAAAGAAAATTCTCTTGCACAATTTGAACCAACGCATTCGCAATAAAAGATAAGAAACAGTTAATACAAGGATACAAATTTGCAGGTTAAGAGACTAAAAGTCGCTCGAAAGAAATTGATTTTCTTCGCAAACTATTTAATGACCACTCTCAGAGCGAATTACCATTACCGAATCAATTCGAAAATACCGATGAGTTTATGCGGAAGATAATGTCAGGAACTTCGTTTGCATTCCTCTCGATTGACAGAAAGGCTTGAAAGACAGCACGCCATCATAAAGAGCTCGGAGGACTGAATTCTTCGCAAAACACCACCTTTCATCACATACAATCATCATTACATTTTCCCATTCGATAAATATATGTCAATCTCGTGTCACCAATCCATTTTATAGATCTCTCAGGCAAACGTTGCAGTCTGATGGCGTATGTGATCCCGTTAAAAAAACACCGCTCGGCGAATTTGCCCTTCATTATAGGATGTTCCCTCGCCAGAGAGCATGTGTCAGAGAGGCTAACTCCAAAGCATCTTGACGAGGATAAAGTGGACAGGACATCTTATTAACGATATCCTTGAGATGTCCCGAAGTCATCCGAGGGGACCTGTTATCGAAGCGATATCGGAAAAGTACTTGCTTCTGTGCGGAGACAAGTTCAGTTCACTATACCAGGCAAAGATTCTGCGGGGAGATAGCTTCCATCCAGAATCAAGGGCCTCCCAGTAGAACATGATACGTAAGATGATAATCTAATAAAATCCTTACGATTTGGTGAGGATTCAAATGAACAGAGGCGCAGAGAGCCAAGTCGAGGCCCCGGGGATAAAATCTTTGGGGTCCCTTTGCTATCCAGAAATCCTTTTGATGTCGTATTAAATCAATCATTTATTCCTTGTTAAAATTATTAATCATTTAAAGAAAACTTTAAAATAATAGTAATTGGAAAATAATTAATAGAATTAAAATTATTAATTTAAAAGAGTATTATACTTTAATAAACACCCATGCTCTAAAAAATACCAACATTTTGCTTTGAAGGTTTCGTCACCTCCAAAGAGAAACTGTATTTGAAACGTTAACATTTTTGGATGGCATGTTTCCTCAGTATTGAAAAAAATAATATTTTTATTCATACTTCCATGAAAGCAGGCAGCCAAAAAAATTTCAGAAGGCCAAAAAAGCGGAAATTTCAAAATTTCTCATAGAAAGTCTTGATCTTTAACATTTTGCTAAGGAAAATTCAAAATTTCGGAGGTTGGGTGGACCAATAGTCTCTCCTTTGGCTGTAACCTTTCTTACACTATTTAACAATGTGTCTCGGAAAAAAAAAATATTTCTTGTTAAATAAATCTTCTTTACTTGTAGTCATGGCCAACCGTTGAATAACACCCTCAACGTCTACTTTTCTTGCAAAAGAAGACTCAATCAGAAACACTCCCCGTTTTTGTCAAGTTGGTGGTTTGTGCTCTAGCTGGCTATTTGTAATTTCATTGAAAAATTAATTTGAAACATCCAAGGACATAATCTGAATTTGGACTTTTTTTTTTTTTACAAAATTGGCAACACACAATTAAGTATCATATAAACAGCAAAAGCGGAGCTCCTTCAAAAGCTGGGGCCCTGGGGATTTTTTCCCCTGCTCCCTCTCCCTCTCTGCGCCACTGCAAATGAAAAGTGGATGTGAAAGAACGCTAGCAATTTAACTACTCAAATTGCCAGTGTACATGAAATTTGCGTAATTTTTGGAAATTTCGGAGCAGGATTGCGAAACCGGAAGTCTGCAGTCAGGATCTGATGCATTAATATCGAACCAATTTACAAAACCTTTTCTCAAATAGTGAGATGAAAAAAATCTTGACATAAATTACCATTTAATATTCAGTCATTCTGTCAAAGTAAACGCAAATTTATTCAAAAGGAATTTTGTTGCCAAAATCTTTTCTGTAAGATTTTGTTGAACCTATTTTTCGGTGGTAAAAAATACGTACTATTTCTTGGAAACGAATTACGACCGCTAAAGCACATCTTCTTATTCCTACGGAAAAGTTTTGAAAATGAATAACAATTTTATCTTTAATACTATTTGCCACATCCAACTTCGAAAATTTTTTTATGCTTAATTTACAAAATATATTTGATATTTTAATAATGTTATTTTAAGAATATGTATTTATTACATTCATAGGCGCACCCACGGAGGGGGCTAACTAACCCCCCCTAAAGGTAGAAAGTTAGAAGTGAAAAGCTTTAAAAAATGAAAATTGTCGCTAATGAATTATTTTTTTCTTTCTTTTTTTAATTATCTTCAAGTTATTTCTAATCAAAAAAGACATTTATTAAAAAAGTTTTTAAATAAATGCTTACAGTTATTTTATCTCGGTTACAACATCACTGAAAAGAGCAGATAATTATTTATGACTCCTTACCGAGTTATATTGCTTGTGGGCTTGTGTTCTATGGGACAGTCAAGTGGTACCGAATATGCAGACGTTATAAGAGAGTTGTAACTAACCGAGGTCACTATAACCGAGTTCAGCAGTATTTGCATGTCGCCCAGACCCCCCCCCCCTAAACTAAAATCCTGGGTGCGCCACTGATTACATTTAATGCTAAGAATGTGTTGAGTGCACTCATTTCCAGTGTAAAGGGAATACGTAAGCCCTACACCTTAAAGAAAACATTCAAAAGAAGCGGTCTTTATGTTGCTGTATAGTATAATGACTTAGGTCCAAATGTTCATGCAGATATACGCATGAATTGTTTTAGATAAAACAAGTATAGCGGACTTAAAGAGTATTTTTGGAAGGGATTAATTTTATTTGATTTTTCTGCATTGATGTTTTTTCGTATCTGATTGAATAAATTACGAATATAATAACTAGCAAAAACCAAATTTTACATATGTAATACCGTATTAGCCCGAATATAATGCGACCACAAAATTTTTCATGACGGTAATTAGAAAAACCCTATATTTAGGCCTCGAATTTAGTGTGAGTTAGGTTTTTAACTGGAAATGATCAGTCAAAGAACATCGCGTTACATTCGGGCTAATACACGGTAATATTCATTCATTCATTTTTATTTTCTTCTAGAAGATGTAATTGGTGGTGTAGATTATCTCATAAATGTTTCATTATTATTGTTGAGCCAAGGTACGATTTTGAATATACATACATGTATAAAATCGATGTTCTACTTCTAAAAATTTCATTCGTTTAGCAGTGATAGGCTGAAATTTTTAGTCTGCGGGAAGCATTTTCAAACGGCTTACTAAAGGTCTTTCTTACTTTTATACACTCCCCACTCCCATTTATAGAAATCTCTCTTTCAATTTTGGAGATTTATGTTCTTTTCCCACTCCCCCTTCTAACGTTATTCAAGCAAAGACTGCGAGATGGGGCGTGTCGAGATTATATATTGACTTTAAAAATTGTCTGTACACACAAAGAATATATATATATATATATATGGTAAAATCTGCTTAAGAAGTTTTTCAAGGGAATGGAAAAGAAAAATTCTTAAATAAAATAACTTCTTGAAAGGAAAATTATTTATTTATTTTTTCAAAATATAAAGTAATTTCAGTATAGAATTTTTTTTTTTGCATTACTGAAATAATAGTTATGCTAAAATATAATGTTTAGTTTTATTTCAAAAATTTAAATTTTTCAAGTACAACATAATTACTTTAGAATCCCTTTATTAAATGTAAGAAATTTCGCTTTAAGCATGGAATAACTGTTATAGAAAAAAAATCGGCAATAATTCTTTTGTTTTTGTTTATATCGGCAATCTTTAATTGCTAATTATCCAGGTTTATATTTTTAAAAAGGACTTCAGGCACATTTCCAACACATTCGACCAAACGACGAAAGGTTTCTAGTCCTTACAGCATCCGTAAAACGAGGAATTACAAACATGAATTGCTTAAGCAGTCAGGTTTTTACAACTTTTGTAATAAATTTTGTCACATTCTTGTTTATAAAAAAAGGAAGTTCTGCTGAAGATACATTTCATAAAATTATCAAAGAACAAAAACTGTGATATGAAGGTCCTAATGATGACTGAAAGGCTATTAGGAATTATTTTGGTATATATAATACACCCCTTTGTTTTGGGACAAAATGGCCCCGAAAGTGATATACTGTGGTCTTGTTCAGTTGTAACGTTTTCCATATTCTTCAGAAAACTGCCGTGCCCTTACCCCCTCCCCCATTCATGTTTTTTCTTGAGATGGAAACACACACAAAGCCTCCTATCTTTCCTAACACAATATTTCTCGCCAAAATAAAATTTGTTTCTGAAATTAACTGAATAAAAATTCATCAGCTGTACTTATTAATTGCATCAAACTGCGACGATCTATTGAAAATTGACGGATAGATCTGAAAGCATTATCCGTGCTTTCAGGATAGTGCTTTCAGATAGTGCTTTCAGGATAGTGCTTTCTTATCCACTAGAGTGTGGATCAGTGGATAAGACGCAGAACATAGAGAGATGGCTGAAATGTGCAGGACTAGTATTCTGGCCCCTCACGCGGCTGTCCGTCTAACGGTCTAGAGTCTAGGGCAGTTTTCTATAGATGTAAAATGAATACGTGTTAGAAGCCCTTTTTCATCCTTTAAGCAGATAGCACTCATGTAGCTTTCATTCTTCTATAAGCCTCGTACAGCTTTGCCTTAATCAAAACAAACAAACTAACTAAACGCACTTGTTATCATTAATCACAGTAATTTTTCTAATATTCGGATGGAGTAATTTGAGGGGACTCAGCCCTCCCTACTAAAAGTACCGAAGGAGCTAAAGTCCATCCAAACCCAATGCAATCGGTGCCTATGGCTAAAAACATTATAGTCCAAGATCCAGCAACCGCCAGACCTTCGTCATAGTATAAAAGCTGAAACTTTCTCTGCGCATCCCCCCCCCCTCCCCAACAGAGGTAGAAACAATCGGCCACTATAAAGTTTGGATAACCGTGGCTTTGGCAGGTAACAGGTGGCAAAGGTGTATAAAATGGCAGAATATTTTCGTCATTTCATAAAGCTTAATTTTTTTATATGTTCTTCTTCGCAATACTAGAAATCACTTTTTCCCTTGCCAGACACTTTTCCGTCGTGGCAAACCCCCGCCAGACAACCTCAAAGTCATGGAAAACTGTTGGTTGTGTTCGTAAACTCCCGCGACGAAGTATGTCAAGCTGTCACAAAGTGCCAAGCACATTTTATATTGCTACTTCTGAACTTGCTTACGATGCTGCAGCGCGCTCGTAATAGAATTACGTTTTCCATGACTTTGAGATTACCTTACGGGAATTTGCCACGATGGAAAAGTGTCTGGCAAGGGATAAAGTGATTTCTAGTACTGAAGAACAACATATAAAAAATTAAGCTTTATGAAATGACGAAAATTTTCTGCAATTTTATACACCTTTGCCGCCTGTTACCTGCCAAAGCCACGATCATCCAAACTTTATAGTGGCCGATTGTTCCTACCTCTATTGGGGAATATGCACAGAGAAAGTTTCAGCTTTTATACTATGACGAAGGTCTGGCGTCGCGGGCTCTTGCTCTATTAGCATATTCAGGAAAGCAGAGGAATACGGGGGCTTCGCCCAGGGCCCGATTAATCTCTGTGGTGAGAGGAAGCTCAGTCTCATTTCGCCCCCCCCCATCCCCTTTTTGTTTGGGAAAACTAAAGTTTTAATGATTTTCTTTCATAAAAATATTTTATTCGTAAAAAAGAAATTTCATTGATTTAATTAATTCTAATGATTTCCTTTGATAAAAGAATTTTATTCATTAATTTGAAATTTTCCTTTGATAAAAATATTTTATTCATTAATCTTCATAATAGTTTAGTTCATTGTAACGAGGTTTTACAGTATTTTTGAAATTACTTTAAACATTAACAAATAACTAAAAATATTACCTTATTGGAACATCAAACTTTATTAATTTAGGCCTATTTTTCATTAGACTGGCTTTTTTTTTAGGAATTCTTTGTTTGTTTTGATGACATCATAAAAATCACAACACAGAAGTTGAGAATTAATTTTGACATTTAGAAGATGTTTAACATTACATATTAAAAGTCTACCCCCCTTTCTGCCAGCCAAATATTCCCCCATAATAGAAAAAAACAGATGTCCCAGGCAAAGACATTGCAAGCAACCAATTTAGAAATGTTGCGGCATGAAGTATCAAGACTTCTGAAAAGCACAACTTCTCTTCATTAAAAATGTTTACAATAACTTAAAAGATCATTTTTTAAAAAAAATTTGAATTTTTATCTCAGTTTTTCAGTCATTTTCGGGCCGCCCTTCAAATTCTGAGGGGAAGCTCAAACTTTCCGAGCCTTTTCAGTAATCAGGCCCTGGCTTCGCCCCCCTCCCCATAAAAGACAATACTCAAGGACAAGCATATTGCTTTGTAGTATAGAGTGGTTATAATTAAACTTCTCCTATAAACAACATTCAGCAGCTGAAACGGATGAGCAGATTGGCATCAAATTTGGTTTATTGGACTGTACACAAGATGCGATCAAGGAAGTTAGTGAAAATGTGTAGTTTAAAAAGCGTCCACTAGGTAGCGCTTTACATTGCATAATCAGTTGAAATAATGACTGAAGTTAATAAATGCTCAAAAAAAAAAAAAAAAAAAAAAAATATTGAATAAATTTCGTAATTTTTTGTACATTTCGAATTAGAGTTTTCCATAGTTAAATGTGCTACTTTTGTTTCATTCAAAGCGCTACCTGGTGGATATTTTTTGAACTGATTTTTTTTTTCCCCAAAATTCCTTGAGAGCATCTCTGTGTACAATCAATTCAACCGGTTAAGCTCTGGAACTCCGTTTATAAGGCTAGTTTAATTATAATCATCTTGTGCGTGTAAATTATGTTTAGATTAAATAAGCATTTTTGCAAAATAGCCTGTACCCCCTAAAAATTTCTGCACACGCCTCTGGATAAGTGTATTAAAACGAATTTATTATGCTATACCACATAATACTTTCAGCGAATATCATGTTTTCCTCTGTTAAATTTGTTTTCACTCATGTTTCGGTCGACCTAGTGGTTCATATTTTTCTTTTTTACTTTCCACTATTCACTCAAAATCACGCGAGCGTAGCAATCTCCGTCTGGTCGTCTTTAGCTGAAAATCGACGTAAAAAGCCGTTCTCAACTTTCACTTTTTTTTTCTTCGCTCTCTCTCCTGCCTCAGAAGTTCTGTGTTATCAGGCAAGGTTATCTTTTCCAGAGCACCACCCCCCTGCAGAACTGCTCGCAGACTTACTTCACTATACACTGTATAGAATTCTGTGGAAGCTTTTCGCATGCACTGGAGCGGCATGGACACATAGACGAAAACAGAAGTACATTTTCCGATGGTTATCAGAAAATTAGACTTCGATTTTTTTCTTTTCTCCCCCCACGCTGTAAGCAGCACCCCCCCCCCCTTTTGGGCGTAGGTCAGGGGGTGTCTGGTGAACTTAACATGGGTGGAGCAAAGTTTAGAGCTCCGGAGAGCTTATTAATCACAAATGAAGTGTGGGACACAAACAGCAAGCTGGGAAAGGAAATCACAGAGGGAAAAAAAAAATTGTGAATTGGCAGCTCAAATTTATGTTGTATTGTGGATATTAGCTCATTTCAGTGATACTATCAGAGAATTTAGTTACTATTACTGTAATGTGTTGGGGGTTTCCATGTCGACGTTTCGGTGAATGCAGGGGTAATATTAAATTCGTCAGTAAACGCAGATTCGGAAAAGATTCACGTTTTTCGGAGCACACCCATTGACAAAGATTGCCTTTATGAGTCGGCAAACAATATCTTTAAATTTTCAAGCTTTGACCATCTTTAAGCTTGATTTTTTAAAGAAATCATGCAATTTTTTGAAGAATCCGTATACACTGGAAACTCGAAAAACTGTACACTATCTGTTTGCAAGATGCACTTTATCAGCTACTTATCAGACAACTTAAACATGTGGTATTTTGAAATATTCCCCTTGATGGGTAACTGGCTCATTCTTAAAAGCCAATTTTTTCGTTTAAGAATATTATTGGTTGTTTTTAAAGCTTGTTCAAAAGTGGTGTAATGCCCACAGATTCTGCAGAAGAAGCAATGCAGACATTAACGACTTTTACGCGATGGGCGATATCGATACGAGGCTATTACAGTCACGTGTTGGTGGAAAATATAAATTTGGACCAATCAGATTGAAGGATTGAGTGTCAACAGACACTATCGTTGCAACTGATTGGTTGACGGTCATGTGTTCGTTAAAAAATGACGTCGCAACGATAAAGTCCATTCTGGCTTCTCATGGTCTCGGATAAAGGACGGGTTGGGGATGGACGCAAGACGAAAAAATGCCAGTTTCGTCCCGCAAAACAGTTGCAAAGCGTAGTCTGGTCTCGCGATATTCCTATATAATAATGATAAAAATGTCTGTCTCGTCTCGCGTAAGAGCTTTAAACCTCTATCTCGTCTCGAGTCGCACCCATCTCTAACGACTGGGCACGTTTGCCTCGGAGATGCCGCACTGCATGTGGAAAGGGTCAACCAGCTGTGCACTCTTAAAAATTCAGGGCAGCATTTCATCAAAACAGTCCATGGTACTAGAAAAGTTGGCTCCATAAGATGAGGAAACCTCGTTTCAACATTTGATGCTAAGCCAAATATGGTTAAACCTGAGCACCAAATGTTGGAACAAGGTTTGACAAGCTTATGGAGCAAACTTTTCAGTACCATGTTTTGGTGAAACGTTGCATCGAATTCTTAGGAGTGGGATAGGAAAATAGAGGCGGGGCATTTTCCTCTTTGAAGTGAAAATTAATCAGTTATTTTTTACCATTTTACGATGTGGAAAGGACCTGCGTGTTTGTTAAGATAATTGGACATTATCTCTAATTCTGAGGTTTCGGACGAAAAAAAACCTTCCTCTTGCATCAGAAATCAGTGGACCAAGCCTCTCTCTATTGGCCAACATTGAAGACGCCGGTACACCATAGAAGGCCTTCTCGAAAGGCCGAAATGGTCTTGCTCCGTATCAGTCGTTAGTCCATCAAATTGATCATTAGCAATCCAAGTCTTTTACATAAAAAGCTAGGTATACATAAAAAACTGAGTGCCCGCTCCTTGCAGGGAGAGGATAGTTTACTTTAAAGCTGTAGTTCGAAGAAAAAAAATTCTGTTTTTAGACTTGGTACACAAATTGAAATAAACTAATAGCACCATGGTCTCAAAAAAAATTCCAGATGGTTCTTCATAAGCTGCTTTACACACTGTAATAAGCGAAAAAGCTGGGCCTTTTGTGAAATTTTCAGAAAAAAATTCTTAAACATGGATCTAAGCTGCAGTGGCGTATGCAGACTTCCTTCAAGGGGGGGTTATAGACATAACTTTGTGTTAAAATGCGTAATATTTAAGCTAAAAATTGAAAATTTATGGACATTTTGTTAAAAAAATTTTGACAAGGGGGGAGGGGTTGAACACCCAACACCCCCTATCTCAGGGATGGGGAAATATATGTAGGGGAGGGCCATATAAAATAATTAAAATATTTTGGCGGGCCAAATAGATTTATTTTTTAATTTATTGTTCGGACATACTGGGCCCGTGTGAGAAATTAAATGTTTTTTTTTTTTTTTTTTTTTTTTTTTTTACTGTTCTTTAACTGATTTTTTTTTTTTTTTTTACTGTTCTTTTACTGTTCTTTAACTGAAATTTGGCTCCAAGTTACTACAAGTAATTTTTTTACATGATTTCTTTTACGTAGATTTCTTGTTGAAAACACCTGTTAGCAGATGTACACGCTTAAATCAAACGAGCGAAATTCGATCAGTCGGAGCGATTTTTAGCACAGTTTTCAAAAGTGCGCTTCTCCTTTAGGAGCGTCTTTCGATCACAAGAGCATAGCGAAATATAACAATAAGCGAGTAGGGGAATTCTCAGAAAAAAAAGACTACGGATCGCTCCGCAATGTATCGTTTTTTTTTTCGCTCTTTGGGTTTAAGCGTGTATGAAGACCCAAACATCGAGATAATTTTCTCAGCGTGTTTTATCAAATTGGGGAATCGTAAACTTTTGCAGAAATCAAGCTTTGATGAATTGTTAAACGGCTACTTTAAAGAACCGTTGCATTGTAGTTCAATTATTTCAAGTTCGGCTTGAATCTCCTAGCAATTTACAGCGGCTTCCGAAGAAAATATTCATAAGTCACCTTCTATCTTTTTAAAATCCTCAAATCTTCCGTTGAATACGTTTTCCCGAGTGATTTAGTTGGCTAACATAAAAATTAATATTTTTCAGTGGTCAATTCAGCGGGCCGGATCAAACCACGTCGCGGGCCGGATTTGGCCGGCGAGCCGCCATTTCCCCACCCCTGCCCTATATTGTAATCTAATTTCATCCCATTTGCTTGAGCCCGCTTTTACGGGATGCACAAGCAAAAACAACTTTCTCAAAATGAACAGTCCTCCGCTCCGCCCACAAGTCTTTTAGGCAGATAGCCCTTGTGTAGCTTTGACTAAACCACAAAATCAAATCTTAAAATGAAAAATTATTTAAATTACAAAAAAAATCAGCAATAGATAGGGTAATTCCAGGAGAGATGGACCACCTTTTTTGTTCGTTCGCTAAAAGCCATATAGAGGGTGAATCTAAACTCTTGGGCAAAACTTTAAGGGGCGATAGGGCACATAATGAGGAATCAGAATCACACAGCAATGTGGGGTCAAAAATGCAGTTTTCACTTACCTGGTAATAATCACTTTGTGAAAAGTATTGAAGTGTTCGTCTAATTTCTTAACCAAGTTTCATAAACAATAGGCTCGCCTCCAAAAATTTCATACTTGAAATAAAATAGAATTTTTAAACTATGAATGTACCATGGAGAAAAATACATTAGCTTCTGACGAATAATGGTCGGAAAGTGCACTGTTGTTTTAGCACGTTTTCCAAAGTGATTATTAGCAGCTACACGAAGACGATGTTGCCAACCCCACATTGCTATGTGATTCTGATTGCTTTTTACGTGCACTATCACCTCTCAAAGTTTTGTCCAAGAGTTTAGATTCACCCTGTATTTATATATATTTTACTTTTCACAGTATTTCATACATATAGTGTATGATATTTCTTGCAAAAATCCTAGAGCTACAAAGACTTCATTCAAAAACAATATAGTGAATTCGGTTATAGTGGCTTCGATTATAGTTATAACTTCCTTATAACGTCAAAATATTCTGTACCAATTGTCCGTAGAACACAAGCCCACTATCAAAGTTACCTTGTTATAGAGTCACAAACAAATATCTGATATTTTCATTGACATTGTAACCAAAAAATTACTGTATTGCAAAAACTATTGCAAAAGATTACTGTAGTGCATGTGTTACACTAACTGCAAATATTTAAAAACCAACGTCCTTTTTAAAATTATTTTAAAACAATTTTTGAAACATCTGAAGACAATTTTTAAAACATAAAATATATTAATTCATTTGTAACAATTTTCGAGGTTTTCAAATCGAATTCTTCTGCTTCAGGAAGGGGGGGGTGCATTAGCCCCCATAGCCCCCTCTGTGGACTCGGAAAAATGTGGGATATCATTTTTACAAGTTGTACTGTAAACTACTACAAACAAAGAATCTATAAGAGTTAAAAAAACACTCAGGAAATGCTAAACATGCGGAATTTTGCAATAATTCCCTAAGCAGGCAAATCCTCACCTCCGCACATGAAGCCGGGTGTTTGTGCTTATGAATTTTACCTGAAAGTTGCGTGAGGCATACAGCTTTACTGTTAGCATTAGTCCATAGAGCATTGGGACTGATGCTAACAAATTATTAATTTTATTGAGTATTTAACGTCATCGATTTGTTTTTAAAGTTGTCGAAAAATCCTGTGACGATCGCTCAAGGAGCATGATGTACTGCTGCCATCTACCGGTAAGAATAAGAAACTTTTGTTCAAGTGTAGTGCTGCCATCTGGTTTAAAATTAGGCAAACATATATACTTTTGATAAAATAAGTGTACAAAGCACTGAAACCTGCTGTTCTTCTTAAGAAATACAAACTTAAACAAATTTTTAAACAATTAACTGACCTAGAGATTAGAAAAAAATTTGATTTTTTCTAATAAGCTGAGTAATACGCGTTTACTTACGATCAATGAATGAGAGCTGTGAAACATATACAGGAAAAAATCAGAGGATGTGTTGAATTATTTCCGTACAGCGAGGCTTATTCTACAAGGTAATTTTTATGCTTGTAGAATTTTTTTTTGTTTATTTGCATTCATGTTTTATGTTGTTATGGCAACATTACGCAATTGCGATCTGCCTAGGATAGGGGTGTCTTGGCTGGAGGACTTTCTAAAGGGTTCTAACTCATATTACATTTGGAGAAAACCGCTCAAAATTCCAGACCATTAGCTCGACAGCCGTTCGATAGGCCAGAACACAGGATCTTCAGCCATATACCACGTTCATTGTCTTATCCACTCGTCCATGGTAGGGCTTTTTGTTGTTCGTTTGAAAGCTGAATTCGTAAGCGAGTTTGTCAGTTTTATTTTTGATTTAAAAAAAAAAAATGTATCAAGTACAAATACAGTTTGTGCGTGTGTTGTGTGTTTGTTTAACACAAACCTGCACGAGGTTTTTCTACCATAAAGGTGGGGGGTATGTGGGGTATTCCTTGGGCGGAGAATCTTTTAAGGAGTCCTCACGCGAATTCAAGCTTTCCTATTTGAATGCGGAAGTGACGTTTTTTATGAGACAGGCTCTACAATGTCCGATTGGATAAGACATTGAACGTAGTAGATGGCCGAAAGGAAGGTCCCGCGTTCGGATCTACTGTGCGGCTGTCGATCTAATCTTGTACAGTTTTGAGTGGTTTTCTCCATATGTAACATGAATATGCATTAGAACCCATTGGGAAGTCCCCTGTCCAAGACGTTCTTACCTTTGGCTGAGAGCCCTAGTACTTTGCTTTAACCCTTTGAGGAGCAACCCTTTTCCAATGCTGAAAAAAGGGTAGCCGTTGCCATCGCTCGACTTAACTACCAGCAAGATGGCGGACGATCGAAACGTTTATCGCGTGCCACAGATCTAGAGACCCTTTTTTTGACGACAGATGGCTGTGCGAGATCTAGAGACCTCTTTTTTGACGCAGCTGGCTGTACCGCACAGCCCTTGGGCTGCCTTTTTTCAGCATTGGGCAATCTACAACGGCTGCCCTTTTTTCAGCATTGGGCAATCTATTCAGCTGTTCTCGCATTCTTCCATTTTTCAGCAGATGTCAGTGCTGTTAAAAACAATCGTGACCATTTTTTACGGGAAATGACTTGCTAAAAAGTAAAGGATTCTCGTGGAGCTACGTCACCGGCAATTTTTTATATAGAAATCAAATCTATTCTTCGTGACTGGCAACAGTCAAAACGTCACAGTTTGGTGTTCCCAGAGCGGGAACACTGCGCGTTAAAGGCCCGATAACCCATTTATGCCTAGTGTTCCTTTTTTGGGACGGCATTTTCGCTATCAGTCGTAAACGTTATTTATTTTTCTTAGCCTTTATTCAAGAGTATTGAACCTCAACTCCACAAAATATTTTACCATGACCTAGTAGGATGTTGACATTTCAATTTTTATACATAATGATTTTAAAAGAAACCGTCCCTTGTTCAAGTCCCTTGTTGTTTTAAATCAAACCGTCCCTTGTTCAGAACTTTTTCTATTATTCCTAGTATTAGCAAAAATGGAAGAAAGTTGCAAAAATATCTGGGCACAAATGGGTTAACGAAATGACAACAAGAAAAGAAGAACAATTTAAAAAGAAGAGGTGGTAGAATACCAGTTAGACCGAATTTAATTTGACTTAATTGACACAATAGCCACCAAATCCAAATTCGTCTCCTTCATCTGTTTATTTAGAATGGGCAACCAGGTTAAAACTCCCAGAGTCCTATTTTTAGGACGGTCTCAAAAAGTGTAAGTCGCAAAAATTTCAAACATTCATTTTTTTTTCTATTTTCATTTCTGGCATAAAAAATCTAATTTTTCACAAAATACTCAGTGACAACAAAGTAAAATGTTAGTATTCCATTGTTTTATTGTTATATTTAGAAAAAAAAAATGTATCGTTCATACCCCACTGTGATGGAGATCACATATCTAATTTAATAATCATTTACTTTGGCTTTCTTTAATGTAATCTATCCAAAATTCAAGAATTCTAAATCACTTCTGTTTTCATTTTTCTGCCATTTCGGCTTCTAAATCTGTATTTTCGCTTTTACCGTATGCACTATTCTTTTCGTTATTCGTCTCTTCGGACCAGTGTGCTAAAAATAGATTATATTACGTCCGTTTGCAAAATCAACGTGCTTTCTACTTCTCCTCTTGGCATCCTGCTGGCGTAAGTTATTTTGTTGCCCTTCGACATCTTCAAAATTATTTGCTCGCGATTACGTCATTTTAATTTTATTGGATTAACTTGTAGGGTTGCTCTGGAATTGGCGTTATTGATCTCAGCCAAGTTATTGTTCTTGCCAATGTGTAATTCTCTGCTGGCGTAATTTTTAATTCATTCCACCTTAATTTCACTGTCCATATAGGACGTATTTTTAGTTTCGCTGAGCCACCACCGCCCGTTATAATAATGTTTCAATAGTATCTTTTAAATAAATATTTTTAAGCATTCAATGTCTTTTTCTTTACTGCAATTAAGTGCATATCGAACCTGGATTTTCATCTCACAACGCAACTAAGTAATTTTAAAACAGCCCAACCAAATAACCTTCTTTACACCCACAAATGTCGGAAATTTATTTATCACTTCTGGCATCAACATAAATTGGAGTATGTGCTGAAAAAAGTCGGGCGCTAACGGGTTAAGTAGTCTATACAGCCTATAAACTCACAACGCATTTGCATTTCTCAATCTCCCTGTAGATAGTGAACGCCTCCATAATCTGAACACCTCCGGTCGGTCCCATGAGTGTTCGATTGTTTGTGCTTTTAAAGCAAAGCTACGCATGGGCTACCTGACTAGGATGGGGTGGGCGGTGCCTTGGTTGCTATAACTAGTGATGGTCATGAATGAATAAACTATTCGAATTGATCGATTATTAAATCCATTCGAATCAATCGATTTCGTTAAATTCATTCGAACGTCAGCACATAGCATTCTAATAGCATTGGTGAAACGATTATTCAAGATTAATCGTGAATACAATTAGAATTGTGAAATCGCGATTAATCGTGAATACAATTCGAATTGTGAAATTGCGATTATCGTGAATACAGTTCGAATAGGGAAACGATTAATCGCGATTAATCGTAAATACAATTCGAATTGTGAAATCACGATTAATCGGGAATACAATTCGAGTTGTGAAATCGCGATTAATCGTGAATACAATTCGAAATGTGAAATCGTGATTAATCGTAAATACTGTTCGAATTGTGAAATCACGAATATTCATTATTCGATGAATCGATTATTCGATGAATCGATCGATTGACACGATTCGAACTCTATTAATCGATAACGGAAATCATTCGAATGGCACTAGCTATGTACCATAATACCATAAGTGCATCATAAGTGTTCAGAATAGAATTCACCATATTTATATACACAAGGTGGTCCTAAACTATATGTAAAAAAACGTAAAGGGTGATAGAGGGGGGCCCAAGACGGTTCAAAATTACACAGCAATGTGGGGTCGAAAACATCGTCTTCATGCACCTGTTAATAATCGCTTTGGAAGAACTGTTGATGTAAATTCTTAATCAAGTTTCATAAACAATGAGCTTTTCTCCGAAGCTTTCATCAATCATGAAACGAAATAGAGTTCCGTAAACTATCAGTTTTGGCTAAATGCTTTCTGTAATACAAAAATGTGTTCATTTTTGACAAACTATGGCCGGAAATTTCACTGTTACTTCGACACTTCTTGCAAAAGGATTATCAACAAGCAGGTACATGAAGACGACATTTCTGGCCCCACATTTGCTATGTGATTCTGAACCGTCTTGGTGCCCTCTACCACCCTTTACATTTTTGACTTATAGTTTAGGACCACTCTGCATATACAGGGTCTCCTAAAAAGCTGCAATTCTTTATCTATTAGGGATAATTGGGCAGTGCAAATTGAAAAAAAATGTTCAAAATAAGGTCGGAAATAAGACTACGTTAACCCATTCGTGCCTGGATATTTCTGATGTCAACTTTTTGAACAAGGGATGATTTCATTTAAAATCGTTATGTATAAAAATTGAAATGTCAACATCCTACTTGCCATATTAAAATATTTTGTGGAATTGAGGTTCAATACTCGCGAATAAAGGCTAGGAAAAATAAATAACGTTTTCGAATGATAGCGATAATGCCGTCCCAAAAAAGGGACGCTAGGCATAAATGGGTTAAGAAAAAATTCCTCTCATTCATTTTCTAAAAGTTACACTTTTTAAATTTGTATACCAACCCCGTACAAAACAATTCTCAGTTAGTAAAACGTGCCCCATACACTCATGAGGTGGTATACAAAATTTGAGAATTATACCTTAAAAAATGTAAGAGATATGAAGATAAATATAACGATGACTTAAACCACTTTTTCGTGGGAAGGGAAGAAATCACGCAAATGATTGCATTTCGGCGGTCGCACAGAAATTATGAAAGAAAATATTTTTTAAACTCTAGCAGTAAACGTTCACATTCAAAATCATGTATACTCCTCGTCCCCGATCGTCTTTCTTTAAAGATACTTCTGCGACGTTGTATGATGAAAGGCTCAAATTTGGTACATCCTTCATGAGCGCTTTGTTCTTTAAATACTTCTGATGAAAAATGTCCGGGATGACCAGATCAGGGTATGGAGGATTGCAAAGATTTTTTGAGATGAGTCAATCGCAAAAAACAAACAAACAAACAAAAATCTTCAAGCATTTTCATAGTTTTATTGCTTGTATGGCGTGTTGCATCATGTTGTTGGAACCAAGAATCTCTTTAAAATAATTAAACACTTTATAAAATAACACCATAAAAGCAGTGGCATAGCCAAGGGGGGGGGGTAGAGAGAGTCACAACCCCACCACGAGGAATTTTTTGCCATACAAAATGTATATTATTCACTCCCTTATCACACACACGTATGTGACTTGCAGTAGTCATAACCTCCCCCATGAAAAATTTCTGGCTACACCACTGCATAAAATTTATACTTGTCAGGCTATAGAGCTATTCAATCTTCGTCAGTTGCTATCCAAGTCATTCACGGACTGGGGCCGGGAGCTGAAAAGAAAGTTAAACAGAAAACACAAGCAAAGAACAAGTTGCCGATAGGAGAAAGTAAAAAAGCAAGAAACCAAGGAGGACAAGAGAAAAGGGGGGGGGGAAATGAGGGTAGATAAAAATAAAATGTAGAATAAAAATAAAATAGAATGTAGGAAGAATAAATAAATACAAAAGAGAAAAAAATGGCACAAAATAGGAACATGCAAAAGAACAATAAACAGAACAACAAAAGAACAGCAACCACAACCACAACAAAACAAAAAACAAAAATAAATAAAAATACTTGTTCTTTATAAATATAGTTTTGTTATTTTGTTTTTTAAATTATATAAATAGGACAACTTAAAGATTAAAAAAGATAAATATAAAGTAAATACAGAAATACACACAATAGGAACAGAATAAATAAAAATAAATAAATAATTAAAAAAACATATAAATAAATAAAATAATTAAAAAAGGGGAAAGACAAAAAAGGGGGGATGCAGGAATAAACTAAGAAAAAAAAACCTTACAGCTGCTTCCCATCAGAATGAATAAAAGGAATGGAAGAGCCACCGTTCACATGATGCATTAGTCCTGGGTAATGGTAAAACCTTAAAAAAAATCAAGAATCAAAGAAGATGAATGCAATAAACTGCTGGATAAGTTCCTTGTAAGTAGGCACTGCATCATTTGGATATTTACTATTTTGCCAAACATTTTTGCTTCTTTCATACGACTTACATTCAAAATAAGGTCCAAGCAACGACATTCTTTGAATGCGTGAACTCATTTCACTCTCAAGAACAAAATATTATAGAACTTTATTCTCGCACAAATTGAACGCAAAAGGAATTGAAACCTTTAAAAACTAAATAAATGATACAATAATAAACAAACGAGATAATTTGATATTTAAAAAAAGAAAAGAAATGGGCAACGAGTTTTTTAATTTAGAATAGGAGAACCTTTAGGCCACGCTGTATATTTGAAACACATGTACACCCTCCAAAAAAAGTATTCGAGCAAGAGAGAAATTTCCTATTTTAGATTTGCGAATAATAATTCCGTTTTTGAAAAACGCACAACTTGATAGAAATATGGAAAGTCATATTTATACATAGCCTAATTCATATTCTATGATAAATAATTTTTAATATACGAAACCAACGTAGGAAATTTCTCTCTTGTTCGAATACTTTTTTTGGAGGGTGTACAAGTCTAAAATGCACTTTAACCCATTTATGCCTAGCGTCCCTTTTTTGGGACGGCATTTTCGCTATCATTCGAAAACGTTATTTATTTTTCCGAGCCTTTATTCGCGAGTATTGAACCTCAATTCCACAAAACATTTTAATATGGCCAAGTGGGATGTTGACATTTCAATTTTTATACATAATGATTTTAAATGAAATCATCCCTTGTTCAAAAAGTTGACATCAGAAATTTATCAATTACTGCTGGTGTTAGCAAAAATCGAAGAAAGTCGCAAAAATATCCAGGCACGAATGGGTTAAACAACGGCTGCCAGTGACCCTAAAATATTGCAGTTCTTTTGAGTGATCTCCCTTAAACGAATTATCCATGCTGTAAGCACCCTATACAGCAGGGCACGTCATGTTTTAAAAATAAGTATTAAAGACAGGGTGATTCAAAACTTGATGTCAGAAATGTAAAGGGTGACAGAGGAGAGCAATGGCAATGTGGGGTTGGAAACGTCATCTTTATTTTCCACTTTCCGACACTTTCAACAATGAAATGAAATAGAATTTGTAAACTGCCAATTTTGTTTAAGTGTTTCCTCTGACAACAGATGCATTAGTATTTGGCATACGATGGTCGGAAGGTTCGCTGTTACTTCAGCACTTCTTCCAAAGTGATTATTAACAGGTCAATGAAGACGACGTTATCGACCCCTCCTTGCTGTGTGATTCTGAATCGTCTTCTCTATCACCCTTTACATTTCTGACACAATATTTTGAATCTCCCTGCATAAACTTCCTAGTAGTCGATGCATATTTACAGCAGTCAGACTTCTAGGAGACCTCGAAATCATAAACACTTTTCAACCTCATTTAAAAACTGTATGGGACCAATGCGCACGCGCGAATAAGTAAGCACACCTGTCATCTTTCTTCAGAGAAATTTTAAAAAATGAACAGCTTATGGCCGATAATCGAAAAAATTAAGTGTGTTCCACCTGAAGAGTGACCCTCGTCACATGACTTTTGAACAGTTTTAATCCTTTATCTATTAATCATGGAGGGTCCAAGCAGTTTTAGAGATATCGAATTAATTTGTCCTCCGATTTCGGGATCAAAAGTAAAACTTCTAATGGCCTTACTCACCAAATACTTGATCCGCGGATTAATCTTAAAACGCATGTTAAAGTCATCGGTACGATATCTGACCGATGACTTTAACCGTTTATCTAGTGACGGTACTTAGAAGTACCGTTAAATTAAAACTGTAAAAAAAAAAAAGAAGAAAAATATTTTCATTGTTATCATTCTTTTAAAAAATCACTACCAAATACAATAAAATACACTACCAACGGGTGATTTAATTAGCTTAAATCACACGCTTAAATCTACTGAGTAAAATAATAATCAATCGGAGTATATTTTTACTCAATTTTTGACTTCAAACAGCCATTCTCCCGATTGAGTAAAATTTGCTCCATTAATCGACAAAAATCAATGGAGCGAAAAATTCTCAATTATTGAGCATTATACAACAGCTCCATTTAGCCTAAATAATAATCAAAAGGAGGAGTGTTTTTACAAAATCTGTCCGTTTTGGATTAATATAACTGTACTCAATTATGATTATTATTTTAAGCTAGAAAAAGGGTGTTTTATGAAAATTTGCTGTTTTTGATTAATACACTCATGTCCATAAATTAAGGATAATGAAGTTCAGGCAAAGAAAGAGAAAGAAGCAAAACAAATTTGACTTATTTGTAAAGTCTATTTATTAAACAAAAAGTAAAGAGCAAAAAAGATGCTATATGTTTGACATAATTAATAAAAATTGCAAGTTTTACTCCCTTGACCAAATTTCAAAAAAGAACCTATTTACAAAAAACAGTATAACATGGTTAGTAGGATGGTTAATACGGAGTATGTCTCCCGAACGATGCAATACAGGCCTGACAACACCTAGGCATGCTGAGTATCAAATGATCAATCTGATCTTAGGAATATTACACCACTCATCAAGCAATGCACTCCGAAGTTCCGGTAGGCAGGTGGGAGGGGGTTGACGGGCTACAATTCGTCGGCCAAGCATATCCCACACATGCTCTATTGGATTCAAGTCCGGTGAGTATGCTGGCCAATGCATACGGGTGATAGCCTCCGATTGAAGGCATTCGTCTACAATGTTTGCACGGTGAGGACGGACGTTGTCATCCATAAACACAAATTCAGCACCCATGGCGCCCCGAAACAAACGCACATGTTGTTCCAGAATGACATCCCGATAGTTGTGGCCTGTCATCGTTACACTCTGAACATGCAGGTTAGTTCTGGAACCAAGAATAATTCCTCCCCAAACGAGCCATCCTGCACCACCGTAACGGTGTCTTTCAATGGTGTTCTCTTGGTGGTAAAGGGTACCTGGCGCTCTCCAGATGAATGTCCGGCGAGAATCAGACTCCAAACTAAACCTGGACTCGTCGAAAAATATCACACAAGACCACTGTTGCGGTGTCCACAATGCATGCTCTCTACTCCGGGTTAATCGCAGGCGACAGTGAGTTGCGGTAAGTGGAACACATCTGACAGGCCTACGAGCATATAGACCAATGTGCCCTAAGCGTCTGTACACGGTCTGCTTTGAAACTGTCGTACCGGTAGCTGAAGAGAGCTGACGAGACAGGTCTGATGCTGTACTCGGGATCGCCGCGACTGAGGAAATAGAGAGGAGAAAGCAAGAGGGGGTCTGGGTACTGGTTTTCGTGACGTCACAAGAAAGGATGGGATTTGGAACAGTTTGCATTGAGTTCAATGGAAGAAATGGAATTAATAATGCCAATAAATACGAGTAGCTTAATTTTTTATGACGCATTGAAATAGCATTTTCGTTTTACAACACTTTGTTCTTAAATAATAGTGAATCAACAATATTTTGTGTCAGAAATTAATGAAATAAATTGGTACTGAATTTAAAGCAGTTTCAGCATTGCATGCAGTATGTTTTGCATTTCGGGCTAGGAAATACATTCTAAATAATATAATGGTTACGCAATGTTATCATTTATCTAAAACAATATGCATATGGATTAAATTTATACGTTGTATAAGCATAAAGTCATATTTTTAAGTAAGTAAAAGTAAATATATTTTTAAGTAAATATAATAATTTTTATTAATTTTACTTAAAAACTGAAATACATTATTTAGTTTTGCTTCGTTTTAATAAGCTTTTTGAAAGAATTGATGTTAAAAATATCCAGATTCATAAATAGTCATCTTAAGCCATTTCGTGACGTCACAAGAGAGGATGGGATTTCAAAGAGTTTGTATTGAATTCTATGGAAGAAATCTGATCAATAATGTCAATAAACACTAGTAGCACGAGGAATATAATCAGAAATTTCCACAATTAATATTTTATAAACTTGTACAATACATACTATATATAATTATGTTATACAGACTCCTAATGTCAAATTTTATTAGAAGCAATTAAAGCACAAAAAACAAGAAAATAAAAAGTAAAAGCTTTTACCCAAACCTTACAAATACTATAAAGTTTTTCATGAAAGCACTACAAGTGTTTGCTTTAATTTTTTCTAGATAAGACTTTCAAATATCACATTGAGACATTTGAAATATACATAATTAAATATTTTTAAAAATTAGTGAGTATAACTCTTGAATATGTAAAACTGCCTAAATGCTCTCAGGGGTTTTCATGTAAAATATATTGCAGTAATACATATACTTTTTTGTTATTGTTTTTAGCATTGCAGTAATACATTTTCTTTTTTGAGTTAATTTCCAAATCTGTGTTCATACTTAATTTCATAATTTTCAACAAATTCCGATAAACCTTATAGTTGGAAATATTTCTTTAATAAATACCTTCTATATTTTTGTTTTTCTAAGTATCCAGCAAATAGATTTCTCTCTCTCTCTCTTTTTTTAAAAAAATAAATAAATCAACCATGAGATCCGCATTGAACCTTAAGCTACTTGGTATGTGCAGTGGAAGGGGATCTGCGTTTAATTTATAATTAAAGGTGAAATTTTCTTAACATAGAATTGCCATGAAACTCTTGATACATTTCTTAATTACAAAAGAATTTATATTTTCCTTTGTATTATTTTTTTCGGTTTCCTCAATATCTTTTTCCTAAACGTTTTCTCTTGTTTTAGTAGGATCAGTTCTTTCTTGTTTTTTGGTAATATCGGATATATAGGCTGGTAAGCTCGAAAAAATGCACGGGATAGCATTCGGTTCTAATTTATAATGCTTTCTTTTTACAGTTAAAAGTGCCCCATCTGATTTTAAAATAGCATCGTCTTTTAAAAGATCTTCATCTCGAAAATGCTCAATACAAACATACGCATTTTTTTCCTGGGGACCAATTTTTTCTTGGAATATTTTTAGTCCATTCGGCCCGCTTTTCTTCGTTTTTTGGGAAAAGTGAAAACTTTTACATTTTCTCCTCTTTTGTAATTAGCTTTACTTACAGCCTGGGACGCAGCAAACGGAAGCATAATGATTGCTAGAACAAAAGAACAGAAATCAATAAAACTAACGCAAAATACGGCAATTTTATATTTTTATGTACTCTATAGCTTAATAACTATTATCAAGTATGTCGTATTAAGAATAGAGATTGCTGACTTACCATTAGTATCCATAAAAGGCACAAAACATCTTAGTTTCTTCTTCTTTTCCGTATGATTCTGATTCTGATGCTTTTAAGGGAGAAAAGTCCATCCTCTCTTGTGACGTCACAACACCTCCACGCGTTCAGTACCCAGGCTCGCCTTGTAATTGTCTACTCTCCCCCTCCCTTCCCGGGGGCTCCGCTGTACTCCGTCTGTTTCTTTTGGCAGTAAATAGCGGTCCTCATTCGGCGTTGTAACTCGGGGGCGACCTGTGCTGTAACGTCTACTCACATTACCATCATCTTGGAATCGTTGCCAAAGCCTGGAGATGACACTCTGGGCGATTCCAAGTTCCTCGGATACTTCCAGCTGGGTACGTCCACATTCCAGTCGTCCGATAATTCTGCCACGTAAAACATCATCCAAATGCCTCCTTTGTGCCATAACTATGCGGTTTTTGCACTGAAAGGCTTTCACAGCGCTTGTGAACAATTTTACTTCTTTGCCAACATTCCTTATATACCCCCTCTTACACTCTCGTCATTGTGACGTACCATCCACGCCATCTGGTGGTTTTCTGTAATTTGCATATTCTTCTTCAAGGTGTATGTGATCATTCCACAGGTGAAATTTTTATTTTAGAGATCAATTTCTGTGTGATTCTGAATTATCCTTAATTTATGGACATGAGTGTATATTAAATTATTCGTTTTCTTCATTTTTTATTATCAGAGCTGTAATCTATGATTATAAGCCCGAGAAAATAAATTTTAAATCAAGGCAAATACATTACATATATCTTAATACACAGTATTTTTTTAATAAACAGAATATAATTTCACTATAGTCTGTAGTTATGAAACGAATTCACACTACAGTCAGAATACAGAAATGCAATCATGGTTACACCAGGTGTGAGATTTAATTAAAGCAGCAACTCAATTTATTTCGTAATCCAATCGTAAGAAACTAAGACCATTAAAACAAAATTTTCACCGAAAGCATCCTCTCCACATTTAGGTTGAATTTATTTCACAACTCTGAATATGAAATAGAGCATTTGGTATTCGGATATAAAATAAAATTATCACCAGCGAATACATCCAGAAGTAATCACCCACAGCAAAAGGATTTAGCATTAAGTAAAGTATATTCACTATCCTCTTTAGAAGTTCTTTTAATTCATATTTTGATAACGACATGATTATTCTTCGATGTCCGCCGCAAGCCACGATTCCCGCGTTGTGACTATGTACCGTTTTCCGTTGAAGAGCGTTGGTCACGTGATAGTAATAGGATATCTTACCCGGCATCTTTTCGTGGGGGAGAGACAGAATTCTTAAATAGACAAAATTTAAGTGAAAATTGAGCTAAATAGAAGCTAGCGAATTGGGAGCATTGAGGCGAATGAAGGAGTTTACAAATTATTGTCTTTAAGGAGTATTTTTCGGAAATTTTTAGCGTAAAAGGATTTAAATCAGCTAATAAGAAATTTAATCAATAAAGGAGTGTTAGTTTTAATCAATAGATTTAAGCGTGCACGATTGCATGTTCTGTTACAGTAGATTGTTTTAAACAGACAGCTTTTCGCTCACTTTCTAATCATGTCAAGCCCCCTCCTCCTCCCCGAAAAAGAGTATTAGAGAATATTCAGACGTCTTTTTTATGATTAAAGGATTCGATTTTCTAGAAGTGTGCCAGCCAAAGTATTACTTCAAGTTATCCTTCAGATTTGTGGGTTCTATACTCCTTTGAAAAAGACTCGTTTACTGTTCATAAAACCAGTCATCAAAGGTATAGCTTTTGCTTATTAATTTTTTCGTATTTTTCTTTTTTTATTACATTAATCAGTATTTATCATTCATAGCCTAACTATCACCAGAGAAAACAAATAGATTAAAGCTGATGTTCAAGGCAATTATTAATTCGGTAGATAAAGAGTTAAAATCAAACCAGTGGTGTTAAACACTTAACCCTTTGAGGCGCAACCTTTTCCAAATGCTGAAAAAGGGCAGCCGTTGCCATCGCTCGACTTAACGACCAGCAAAGGCGGCGATCGAAACGTTTTACGCG